>DF239610.1:89611-183100 GCA_000507305.1 Breviolum minutum Mf 1.05b.01 | reverse complement strand
TGGAAAAGGCAATTAGGGGGTGGCAATAGCAAGCACGATTGATATGATGCAGTCGCTCACGTTCATCGTTAATTGCATGTAGGTTGTTTTTTTCCAAAGTAGTTGCAGATGTTGGTATGAACAGTCGTGCGTGGCTCAAACTTGATTGAAGGAATGCAACAAACCTTTTTTTTTCAATAATAGATGGCACGGAACAGATTGAGCGCTCACTTTCTGGGTCATTGTCATAGTTCCGAGTGTTGAGAATAGATGATTTAGACGTTTGTCCTGTGATGCAATGGCAGAGCCTCCCTCGAAAAAGCGGAAGCTCACAAGCGAGTGGTTTTTGAAACAACTTCAGGACTTGGAGTTGGATGAGGATTTGAAAAAATCAGCGGCAGACTGTCTTGCAAAGTATCCTGAAGATGTCCTTCGCAAGTCATCTTTAGACACTCTGTCCTTCTACTTGGCAGATGCAATTGGTGACGAAAACCGCCGCTTGGTTGTAGGGTGCATGCACCATCGCATCAAAGAAGATGGCTCCGCACCAGCACCTGTCCCTCGGACACAATCCCTCTTTTGCTCCTTTCACCCAATCAGGTGTTTTTTTGGTGTTGGTAGGTTGTTTGTTGAGATAGGGGGATTGATTTTCAGAAGTTGTTTCGGTATTCAATAATATATTTCACATCCCTGATTGGCTCAGGTTGTTCCGGAGCAAGACCCGCCAGACCCCCTCTGCCAGTGGTTGGACGAGACAGTGGAGAGGACGCCAAAGCCAAGCGAGTGGAAAGCTGATGAAGTGAAGAAGTTTTCCAACAACATTTTGGGTGATGAGACTATGCAAGACAAGCTGATAGTGCGCCAGTGCTATACAGAAATGCGTGCTCAAATCATGAATTGGTTGAATGACAAATTCAAACCCCAGAAACCTCGCACCGGCATGTTTGTCATTACTGGCACACCGGGCATTGGCAAGTCCGTTTTCCTCGCCGACATGGTTGCCTTTTTGGTTGAGCAGGGCTATGGCATCGNTTTCTGCACACGAAGCCCTTGGGGACGCTGGTTGGAAAGGTGTTCCAGTCTTTGGTTCTAGAGCGTCTGACAGGAAAAGGCAATGAGCGGTGCAGTTTGCAGTGCAAACCGCTGGCTTTGAAAGGACAAGACGAGCAGACTTCAGTCCCAAATCAGAAATTCGAGATGCAGACACACGCCACCAAATTAAAATGCAAATTGACTTTGGGATGTGTCGGGCTGTATTGCCCACTCTCAGAGACTTTTCCGGCGGCTGACTTTTTCTTTGCCACCAACACCGGCTCAGTGTTGTGGCTGTTGCAGATGACCAAGAATGAAGACAAACATGATTGCAAGATTGGAAAAATGCGAGAAGAGTTTGAGAAGCACTTCGACAAAGCATCTCTGGAGAAGGTATCAACCATCAAATGGGTCATTGTTGCGCCAGAAGTGATTGCATCCAACTACAAAAAGCCTCAGACAGTCCATGGCGAGTGGAAGATTGGCTCAAAAGCTGTGGAGGTA
The DNA here is from genome assembly GCA_000507305.1 of Breviolum minutum Mf 1.05b.01. NCBI lineage: Eukaryota > Dinophyceae > Suessiales > Symbiodiniaceae > Breviolum > Breviolum minutum. Next base: position 181,585 of record DF239610.1, on the reverse strand, counting down.
GAGCAATATGTTTCTTCATGGAAGGTTTCACCGTGAGACGCAAACACCATTCAAAGTGCCAGAAAAGAAATGCAGTGATTGAAGACCGTTTGCTGTGTAGATGAACTGTTTTTGACAACGCGCATTGATACAAGTATTTTTCTAATTAATGTATCAATGTTTTTTCCTAACCTAAATTCTATGAGTAGCCTTAGGGGTAGGTTCGTTGCCACGATATTTGTAATAAGATTTTTTCCCCAAAAAATGTTTGGAAAATTGGATGGAAAATTGGTTGGAAAATTGGTTGGAAAATTGGATGGAAAAATGTGTTGGAAATGTTGGGTGGAAATGTTGGTTGGAAAATGTTGGCTGGAAATGTTGGCTGGAAATGTTGGTTGAAAATATGTTGGAAAAATTGGTTGGAAATGTTGGGTGGAAATTTGGCTGGAAATGTTGGGTGAAAATTTGGCTGGAAATGTTGGGTGGAAAATATGTTGGAAAAATTGGTTGGAAATGTTGGGTGGAAATTTGGCTGGAAATGTTGGGTGAAAATTTGGCTGGAAATGTTGGGTGGAAATTTGGCTGGAAAAAATGTTGGTTAATGGTTGTGAAATTATTGGGGAAAAAATCGTGGCAACGAACCTACCCCTAAGGCTATCCACTACTTATACATATAGAACCCAAATGACCCGGCTGTTTTGATTAGGAATTTCGGCCTTGTTTTGCAGGGTTGACCTTCAAAAATAATCAAAAATAGAGGTCATTGGGGCTCTAGGTATAATATGTATATATATATACATTATACAGGTATGTATATGTATACAATCTTAAAATCAAATCATCCATCTAATTGGATGGTTACGGCAGGTCTGCTTGAACAAGTGTTGGTCTTCCTCAGCTTGGTGTGACACTTTTTGGAATACTTCCAACCGACACGTCAAAGTTCGATGGCAGGTTCGATCCGTCATCCATGTTTTTTTTTGTTTGTATCAGCTGATGTCATTTCTTAAATGTATGTATGTATGTTTATACATTTATTTATATATACATATGATATACATACATAATGAAACTACGTGTATGAACTGTGAGTGTTTCACTGTATGAAGTTCCGAGTCCCACGAACGGAATCAACCATGATTTGAAGAGGCCCCTCTTCAAATCAGAACTGTCATACTGTTGATGGAAGAAATCCCAAGGCCAACCACCTGGCATGTATAAAACCCTTGTAAATAATGGGATAAACTACCTTTTCCTCAACTGGTGATCGCCGGATTTCTGAACCATCAACAGTAGGTTACTCTTTTGTCATGTTTGGCTACCATTCTTCGGGACCCAAGGCTTTCACCAACATACCTGGCCATTTCAACTTCAGCAAACGCCAGCTGGCAACGATCCCTACTTCAAGGCATTGATTTCCAGAGATGATTCTGTGAGATTTCCCGATCCGAAATGATTGGAACTTTTTGGAATCCATAAAAATCACGGTCACCACCCTTTTTGTTCGTTGTTTGGTTGCCACAGGTGGATTATTTTTTGTTTTTGCAAGCAGGATCTCTTGTGCAATAAAAAACACGCATTTCTCCCAAATCCTTTCTTCCGAGCTTTTGTTCGGGACAAATCTTCATAACATGGCCTTTTTAAACTTTTTAAACAGCAAGGAAAACACAAACGGAGAGTTGTTTTTGTCCCAAAGATTTTGGAATCCACCAGACGCCCACCAGCAATGTTGGATTTTGGGAGGCAGGTGACTGGCATGATACCTACCAGAATGTCTTGGATTCCAAGGTGCGGATTAGAAAAAGATACCCGGTACCAAGGGAATAACAGATACAAACTCGCGGTAATTTTCGGCACTTTTTGAGAAGATGAGGACTTCCGAACTTCCCGGTTTGAGTGGGATGTGGACTCGTTTGTCTGGAGGGTAGGCAAAGGGACAAAGGGATCTATTCTTTGGATTCCTGTGTTGTGAACGACCCATTTTTTTAAATATATGGAACTTTGAAAACCTACCTTTCTTGGACAGTGGCAAAGCTTGTGGTTCAGACATGATTTTTTGGGAGTGGCATTTCTTTGTTTGAGAAAGTATAAAAAAACATGAGGCCCGGGAAGCGAACCGATTGAACAGTAGGATCAGATCATCAAAGAACACTTTCACGTATGTATATATATATATAGTATATATATATATATAAGTTGTCATTAAATCATGTTGCTGGTATAATTTTTTTCCCGTCATCCAATAACCTCAGTATGCATGTTGATGATGCATGAATAACCCTTTCGTTTCATGAAGGGGGGGGTGGAGGGTAAACAACAATATCTATCTGAAAAAGAAGAGTTTTTGGACGTATAGTATATCATGTTATTCTTGCCAGCCCAACACCTTACATAATACTGTTGATGGAAGAAATCCCAAACAACCACCTGGGATGTATAGAACCCCGTCCGCTTTCGAAGATGATGTTTGTTTTCCCAAGGTGGGATATGTGATCGTTCCCTGGAGGATAGATATACCTTATTTATTTACATTCGTATTTACACTCCGGTAATCTAACATAGCTATGGAAACTGGACCTTTTGAAGATGTATTTCCTATCAAAAATGGGGATATTCCATTGCTATGTTAGTTTACCAGAGGGGAAATTCTCCCTTAAAAAGTCGGCAGTGTCCTGTCATTCCCTTCGTTTCGGGTCCGGTCGTTTCGGGACCTTTCGCGTTTTTCTGAGGCCACCGTGCGTTTCAGCACCGTTGACTTTCATGGCACCGAAGTCGTCGGGAAGCCGAAAGTGGATGTTTTTTTCTTCTTCCTTTCCCGGATGGATCAATTAAAAAAGGGAGGGTTGATTTTTTTGGAGAAAATTCGAGAAGGTCTGTAAGTTTACACTTATGTTTTGTTGTCTTTTTTTTTGTTGGTGAGATTTTTTCAAAAGAGAGATGAATTGATCAAGTGGTCGAATGAAATTCGTTCCAAAGTAATGAGAAGAGATTGTTAAGATCTGAGACAGAGAAGTCAAGAAGCAATGACTTCTCAGGGATGAAAGTTGCTTGTAAACTTCTTGTTCTTTTTTTCTTTGCCGGATTCCGGATTCTCCTCGTTCAGGTTTCAGAAAAGGAATCGTTTTGAGGATATCAGAAAGAATAGATAATCGGGATGACTTTGGGGTGATTCGAATCTCATCAACTAAGTAACTAAGCTGGACAGATCAGATTTTCTTTAGGAACTTGGGATGATTGAAGTTAGCATAAATTAGTTGTAGCATTGATGATAGCGTGGACAATGCAGATGCAGATGGTTGAAAAGCAATGAGATATTTGTTGAACGAGATGGGCGACGGCACAGCTTGAAACGCGCAGAAAATCAGTACATCAAAGTAGCAAAATGACCACCCTCTCTACTAAACATTTGTGGCTTAAATGGAAATCCATAAGGTTCACCACAGGAAAATACATCTGGGTAAGTGTTTTCCCTCTGCAACGGAATTTTGGAGTTTTGACCCTAGAGAAGGTGGTGGTTTCCAAGCAAGAGGTTTTTTTTTTCAAAAAAAATGAACCACCAGAGTTCGAGAGTTGTGATGAAACTACGAAAAATTTGTGGGTGAAAATCAGGGCACTGCTGGATTGTAGTGAATGGATTTGAGTGATTTCTGTAGGAAACCTATGGGGCCTTGTGTAGATCAAGGTGATTTGACATCCGGGAGCCCCTTGTGAATTCAAGGGTTTAAGGGTTTCTTGCTTGCAACTTCCCATAGAATTTCGATGCACCAGAATTCTTTATCGAAGCTTTGGCTGAAGTTTGAACAGGTACACTGCCATGCGTTGTCCCATTCTGTGACTTGGAGAAAACAGGGGAGCTGGAAACGGTTGTTGTTGTTGTTGTTGTTGTTGTTGTTGTTGTTGTTGTTGTTGTTGTTGTTGTTGTTGTTGTCGTCTGCTGTTGTTGTTGTTGTCGCTGTTGTTGTTGTTGTTGTTGTTGTTGTTGTTGTTGTTGTTGTTGTTGTTGTTGTTGTTGTTGTTGTTGTTGTTGTTGTCGCTGTTGTTGTTGTTGTTGTTGTTGCTGCTGCTGCTGTTGTTGTTGTTGTTGTTGTTGTTGTTGTTGTTGTTGTTGTTGTTGTTGTTGTTGTTGTTGTTGTTGTTGTTGTTGTTGTTGCTGCTGCTGCTGCTGCTGCTGCTGCTGCTCTTGTATTGCACTTGTATTGCACTCGTACATTGGGATGCTTTTTCACCGAGGTTGCCAGTCCACAACCAGGATTACTAAAACTATTTAGGCTCAGGGATTCCTAAATTTGACACAAAACCAAAACCTTGAGGCAATGCCCAAAAGATTGGTTGGTTGGGTTATATTTAGGGGATTCAAAAAAAACGCCACTACAAAGATCCCCGTTAAGCAAGCAATCACATGTCAACCGGAGTGTCACATTTTTCTCAGGTGCAGATGGAAAGGATGACACCAACCAAAAAGGGGGGCAACGGCAAGATCTGTTGTTTTCCGGTAATCCGTGGACTTTTCTTGGAATCGTTCTTCCTGTCAAAACCCCGTTGATAGAAATTGATCACGAGGTCCTTTTTTAAAGATACAAGAACACAAGCCAAACGAACATCTCTATCATCACAGTGACCACGACAATACCGGAGCAGCTTCAGGATCAGGGCATGATTGGTGCGGAGATCGTTTCAGGTGGGTTGCGTTTTTTCTGGTTGTGGAGAAGTGAAGTGAACTACTCTTCGATACAAAGGACCTGTGGGATGTTTATCAATTCCTTATCGACTTGAGTGGTGAAGGTTTGGTTAGAAAACCCCTCAAATGATTCTATACCTTGGGTAAAACCCCCCACCACAGTGGATAAACGATGGATCAACAATCTATTCATTGTTTAAAGAAGGGGCCAAGGTTGACCCCTTCATGAACTCGGCGTCAGGTCGAGGGAAGGAAGCCTGTGCATGCGACCTTTTGGGAGAGGTGAAATCGGATGTTGAGGATCAAAGGACGGGTTCACACTGTTGCCATGTGCATCCACATTAGCCGTATCATATATACCTGTATCACGTATATACATATATATACCAGCATTGCATATATTGCATATACCCGTGTCAGATATATCCCGCATACCCGTGTCAGATCTATCCCGCATAGGTTCATAGTATATAGTCAGTATACCCGCCTTTCTCAAATACAATTCACCATTTGGCAGGACTCAAACTTTCATCACTCACAAGTTTTGGTTCCCCGCTGTCAACAATGTGACTCTTACGCAGAGGTGCTTAAAGTGCACTAAGGGGGACTTCCTATACTTCACTTTGTACATATATGTACAGCATACATGGTGCACATCATTCTACCTTTATCTGTACAAGTATTTGAGATGTATCTCATGTTAACCTAATGATTTGGATCTAGGCATCCTCAAAAAAAAAGTTTACGTTATTTTGAATTTTCGAGGTTGGCCGAAGTATTACTGTCTAGTTCACGATGCGTAGAGGTGCATTCTTATCTAGATGCTCAATGTATGAATCTACAGAGATACAAAATACACACACTTTTTAGACATATCTACTTTCGAGATGAAACCTGTCGCATCATTGCTACATGCCTGACAGCATGTGGTTATGCCAGGAGTCAGGGTCTTTTTCGGGGGATAGTTTCATTGTTTCCTACTATCGATGGAAGAACTCCACCACCTAACATGTCTGAAACTTTGCAAACAATGGGGTACTTACCACGGTAATAGGGGCAGGATTTCTTCCAACAGTGTTTCATCACCTGATAGCTTAACTCCGCTCCCCATAAGGCAATCGAAAAATCTCTCTTTTTCACCTCGCAGGCTAAGGTGGTTGATCTCTATGGTGATGAACGGAGCAGCTTGGTGAAGAAAACCATGGTAATGGTGGTCTAGAAGTCTGGGTGGATCGAAGTTTGGAACACGTCCGAATTTCATGTCTTCCATTTTGTTTGTTTGTTTGGAACTGAAACTCGAATTGTACTTAAATTTGGTCCTTAAACACACGTTTATTTGTGTGTGTTAACTACTGTTTTTTTTGGTTGTGACTGTGATAGTATACAATCTTTGGGAAGGTAGGTGTTGCTTGATATGCAAGAATGGATGTCAAGTGAGGTTAAGTTTGGCAGATCTGACCATATACATAAGCAGCCTATGGATTATATACCCTTCCTGAAACGAACATAGCGCCTGAAAAATAGGCCCAGGCCCCAAAAGAAAAGGCTCGTCTTCCAACCATCAATTTTCAGGGGCGATTTAGTTGTTAGCTTTAGGGATGGTAGATCGGTAGATGGTTCTGGTTTGCAAGTTTTGAAAGGAATCCACTCAAGACGTGGGCGGGAATACTTTGTCCCATGGGCCGTGTGTGAAACAAATGAGGTCAACGTTTGATGACCGCTGGAAGCTCAAAATTTTGACATCTTGTGTCATGAAGCCCTGCGTCGCATGCATCAAGTTGTATCAAAGAGTTCTTGTCACGGAAAGGCCCGAAAAAGGTAGATTTTTTGTTTGCTTTCGGAAAAAAGTCTGGCAGCGAAAAAATGTTCCAAAAGGCATACAATGAGCAAGGTTCAAAAAAGCCGGATTGACTTTCCATGAGATTTTTGCTTGGTTCATAGGGATCTACAGTGGCTTCTTGTAATCCCCATATAACTTGATAGTATAATCCCCCATATACAGCTTGAGGTTTCCTTGTGAATTGAGGTCTTCGGTGTGATGTTCGTGTTGATGATGATCTTGGCTGTGGCTGTTGCCGGGCAGGTAATTTTGGGGACATTTGTGAGGTGTTTTTGGCCGGAAAGATGAAACATCGTGGCAAAGATCTAAATATACATACATGTGTATATGTATGTATACATGAGACCTCAATAATTATGTATCACATAATTGTGGAATATATTTATGTACATATATATATATATATATAGATGATTATTTCGAACATTTGGCCTAACATGTGGAAATCTGGGATTGTTTAACCTTTTGGAGAGTGTCCAAAGCACCATCTCGGATCATTATCATGCGAATAGATATCCTGATGATATACTTAATTTATTTACAGTATGTATATAACTGTATATACATATATATATATATATATGTAGACATCTTACACATCTTTAGATCCACAGATGATCTGTAAAAGCATAAACACACACACACAGAATAACCTCCTCCTCAACGACTGAAAGTCGACGCGCGAAGGTGGCAAAGGCATCCTTCCGTCACTGTGGGGAGTCACGCTATGTCACCTTGGCACCAGGACTACGGGAAACCTGGATGCTTCCACCCTAAGGTTTCCTGAGAGGAATCTTGGTAGGGTCAAAACTAGTAGAAAGGCTCCAAGAAGGTAGGACATTCCTGGGTTGGGGGCGAGTAGGACACTTCAACTTTGGGTCACTTGGGGCAGAATTTTTTCATTTAGGTAGGCAAATGAATGAAACATGACCTTACATTCGAGCTTCGTTTCTTACAGTATGCTCTGCCCACAGTTGGCGATAAACGGCATGAGTGTTTTGCGTTTCTAGGAATACCATGCCATAGTGCAAATCAGCTACTTGGTTGTGATGTTTCATGTGTTGGTCAAAATACACAGTACGCTCGAAAACATCGTCTCACATTCCACGTGTACGGCGTACGGTACCATTTTGATTCACGTTTTGGTATTTGACATAGCATCTTTTTTCGTATCCTTTTTCATCTTTTCATGAATGTCACTGTCGGAAGGTAAACAGATGCCTGTTGGCTCTCAGATCTTCCAATCACCTTTTTCCTTTCTCCCCAGGACCTTGATTAGACACCCCAGGTGATGGTGGTGGTGTTTTTTTTTCGCATTGTGTTGGGGGTGGGATTTCGATTTTGGTAGGAGGAAATACAATGGTTTGGAAGCTTGCATAGTGATAAAGCTCAGGGTCTTTTGTAGGCAACAAAAAATCTGCCAGGTGTAGCTATCGGTACGCGATTACAGAGGGCCAGAAACGATACCTGGACGTTTGATGATCATTGGGTTGCGCATAATTTATCTTCCCTGATCCAAAATTAGTTCTTGAAACCTGAAACCTACCATATTTTGTTGGGAAGAAAGCACTGCTTGTCAGGATGGATGAGGTGGATGTTGGATGTTTGGATCTTGTTTTTCAATTCTTCAAGTCGGGTTGCCTTTCAGTTTCGAGCTGGTGAGAGGTCAGTAGGTATCCTGTCAAGAGTTGAGGGCAATCTGCCATAGATCCAACAGACCATGCAGCCGAGAACGGTCAGGTAAACACCTAAAGGCTGCCAGTTGACCCACGACAGGGGTGGAGGAGAGCACAGGACAAAAAAAACCGCATGCGTTAATTTGACTTGCAGAGGTCCATTTTTTTCAAAATATCCTGGAAATTCGTTGGAGTTTCGGAGTCTCAGAACAAAAAGTGTGAGTGCGCGCGCGTTTGTAGTGATGTTGTTGTTGTTGTTGTTGTTGTTGTTGTTGTTGTTGTTGTTGTTGTTGTTGTTGTTGTTGTTGTTGTTGTTGTTGTTGTTGTTGTTGTTGTTGTTGTTGTTGTTGTTGTTGTTGTTGTTGTTGTTGTTGTTGTTGTTGTTGTTGTTGTTGTTGTTGTTGTTGTTGTTGTTGTTCTTGTTGGCTAATCTTTCCCAGCTTGTCCAGTGGCAAATTCTCAGCATGATGGAGTCAAGCGGTGGCAGGAGCACTGCTGGCAGCAATTCTCGGCGTCACTTTCGAAAAGCGACTGCCCCTGCAGCCGCAACGGACCTGCAACCAGACAGCCGGTCGAGATCTGTAATAGAGACCGGACCATTTGTACAGCTTGCGTTGTTTGGCTGATACCTTTCCTCAAAGTAGCAGCTGGTGCCAGGTGGGTGTGTTTATTTTGGATAGGGGAAAAAGGCTATGGAAGGCTTGAACAAAAAAGATTTTCTTTCATTATTTGTTACGTTTCGTTGGCCCACTTGACCACCTGGTGACCTGTTAGTTTGGTGGAGTATTGCATATGCAGCTTTGGGGTCCGATTTTCGCTGCAAGTTTTGGGACAGTCACCGAAAACGTGTGGATGTGAAGCTGCGCGCAGCAGCGTCAAGGGTGAGGATCATAGGCTGATGGCTGGTAGGAGGCAACTAGGAAGCCAGGCTATGAGGCAGCTAGGCTTGATATGATGATACGGAATAAGAGACTTGAAACTCCAGAAACTGCTGGGGAAAGGGATGCATCACGCAAGACTTGAAAGCAATTGTCATCAATATCATTACACCCTCCCCCCCCCCACCCGAAAATTAACATGTCAAATGAAAAGGGACCATTTCAAAAAAGAAAACGATCTTCTTCCAAGCAGGATTTTTTAGGGACAAGCGGGACAAGCTGTTCGTTTGTTTTCGGGCAAGCAGTTCTTCCAACCCCGCCAGGTTGGGTCTCTCTATACAGTGCAGAAGTCTGAGGCGTCGCTGCAGGGAACTAGCATCCAAAACTCCCCTCTCGTTAAACATACTGTTGATGGCTGAACTCCTGCACCACCTGAGGTGTATGAAACCTTGTAGATAATGGGTAGATTCGGTATATTTACCATATGAACTGGTGATCGCCGGATTTCTGAACCATCAACAATACCTAGAAAACAACGATGACACCAACCGTCCTTTTGCTTCCCTGTGGGAGGTGGGACAACATGGACACGCTTGGATGGTTGAAGGTACCCTTCCCAAAAATAACAGTTCGCCCATGAACATGGGGGACACCCCAAAGGGAAATATCATTGATTTTTCAGGGGCGAACTGTTAGTTAGTTTCAGGGAGTGCAACAGTTCTCAACTGCAACTTTGGGACGAAATGTTCACCCCATAATCGACCATACAGGGCCAAGCCTCCATAACTGGCTTAGGCAATTTGCCACACTTCCCTAAAACTTACACCGGCCACTCCCCAAAGGTGGTACCGAATCAGTTTTGGTAGATTTTTTTGGTCCAAACTATTTTTTAAAAGAATTGCTGAAGGAAAACCAAAAACACTACTGTATATGTAATAGAATGATTACATTGGTTTCGGACCTTTCACCACTTACAAAAAAAATCCAAGATTTTGATGATGTCCTAGTAATGTGGTAAGGTGGAACGGGGTTTCAACTTATGAGGAAAGTGGGGTGAAATTCACCGGGTTTGAATCTGTTGGCGCCAGGGCAAATGTGCCTCAAACTTGGATTGGCGTACTGCACCTGGAGGTGGTTGGATGGGGATGGAGGTTAGTTGTTTTCCATGGGGCATTTTTTTGATAAGATTTTACGGACCTATTTTTGTAGGTTCAGAACCTACATTGTTATGTTTATGTATATATATATATATACTGTTGATTTCTGATTCCTTCATGGATTTGGAGGATTCGGATGGAGTTTCTCAAGCTGAAAAGTTGCACTTTCAGGATACCTATCATCCAGGAGCGAAACCAGACCTGTTGACAGACCCGAGGGATTTGTAAATTGATGGCTAGTGGAGGACACTTGAAATTATGCATACTGGGTCTGAGCAGGCTTTGATCATATGAAGCCTTTTGTCCACACCAAAAACAATTGTATAATTATATACGGTATACGTTACAAAAAAGTTCCCCACCAAAAACTCCACATTTATCTCACTAAAGTTTTTCAACAGAAAATATAGGATGAATTCGATCTGAGATCTTCAGATCTCCCCCGAAAATAACCCAACTTTCGCATTTTTTTTGCAGTTTTTTGGTAGAATCAAACACACCCCCACCATTCCACTTCGTTGCCGATTTTTTGTTTTTTTTGCAGGCGACCTTTGTGTACGTGGCCTTGGCCTCTTCTCCCAGTATCATGGCAGACCTCGGAGCACCAAAGAGGCGCCCGAGGGGATTTTTTTTTCACTAAGAAAGCCACTCACTAAAAGGATGACTTTAAACAAACTCAGTCTTTGATTTCTTTTTGCAGATCTTTGGAAGGTGTTTTTGCTTAGTGAAAATAAGAGTCAGTCATTGTTCCTTAGATTCATTTGGTCTATTCCAAGCTTTCAAATTTGTTGTGGGAAGAGATATGTCGAAGGTTTGCAGAAGTGGATCCTTTCATACTTCGTTAGATTATCATTTTTCATCGCTAAGGACCTTCACCTAAACTCCACCTAAACCAACATGACTCCACCTGACGGCTGCCGCGTTCAGGCTTTCGATGAGGACCCCAATCTGATCCCTGAGACTTGGGAGAAAAACTCGGAACTTTCAAGATTGAAATCATGGAAAGTTCCTACTTGTAGATTGTAGATCATGAACAAACTCCGGCAAACCAGGCGGAAAAAAGAATCTCAATATATATATATAATTATATATGTACAGTACATATTGGCATTGCAATTGAAGGATTTTGTATTTAACCCTCACACGGGGCATTATATGATTTGCATTGAACGTTAAATTGTAGCAGTTTAAGTGATGATTTTTGTTTTCTAGTGCACATGCCTTTCTTGGCTCAAACCTTTGCAGCCTTTGCAGCCTCTTGGATTCGCAGCATTTGTGCGTTGGCAGTCTTTTCTTCGCAACGCTAGACGTATGATGACTGTGTGTTGTGTTTCTCAACCATGAAAGATGGAACAACTGGTCATGCTCCATTAGGTTGGAAGAACTTTTCGCAGATTTGGTTGGCAGTTCAGGGTGGCTCGCGGTGCGACGAAGACCGCCAGTGGAAGAAGGCACTGCAACCTCTAAAGACTCGTTTGAGAATTTCCAAATTCATGAGGGCACCCGGAGAAGTGGATCAAAAAACTGCTGAAAGCTTTCAGCGATCCCAGGACACTGTTGTCTAAGTTGGAAGCTCAGCGTGCTGTTTCTTCGCATGGTTACCGTTGTCCCAAATCTTCTCGATGCGAACAAATTGTGTTCCCTGTTGATGAGACATTCGGGAGCAACCGTCGGCGGAACTGGTGAGGCACGGATGGCCGGACCACTTCCAGACCACGGATCGCTCCAGAAGCCCAAGTGCCGGGTTACCCATTTTGCTGATGCTCGTCACCAAAGATCTTGTCATGCAGCTGTGCTCACGAGGTGTGCAGCAGGAAGACCGAAGGCAGGTATCACAGCCGTACTGGGAATGATGTCGTGCTTAGGAACTTAGGTAACAATAAGTGGGTTATACGCAGATTTGGCAGCAAAAGCGGCCAGCTTGGGACGCACACCTGGCTCTTGGGCCTTGTGGCAATGCTTGTGCCCTGAGCTGGTGGAATGTCGGTCTGTGCATACAGACATTAGCAGTCCTTAACGGAATTGAATGTGTTGACTCAAGTCTTTGCTTCACCGGATGAGATGGATGCCCCTCGACCCAAACGACCTTCAAGGGTGTTTGGGGCACACTATGATGTAACAGCCTGGGCGTTTGAGGTAACTCCTCAGCTTCGACAACACTTTCCGAGTCAGTTGCCTCTGAAGATCCCAACGTGGTGGAAAACACGTACCAACGGTCTGTCTACTACAGATGTTCGGTGGGTGCTTGTACACGTTGTATGTGGATTTTCAAATGACTTTTGGCTCTCCGGGACCGATATGGGTTCAAGTCTTGGGCGGAGTGGAGCATGGGTCCTTAAAGTTGTCATGTGGTGTGTTTGAGATGTTTCTGACAATATCTTCAGCACTTCTGGAAAACTACGGGACTCTGGGTCAACACTGCCACATGTCGTGGTTTATCGGAAATCCTTCGGGCGTTTCTGCCTTGCGCATCAATCCCTTGGGACGAATTTGACTGTGTTCATGAAGCACGTGAATTCATGAAATCTTTGAATGGCTATCAATGGCTGGCAACCTATACGGGTCGTTTGCCTTTTTGGGCAACCAAAGCGCCTCGCTCCCCACCTCGAGCAGGTGCGCAAAGTGGAAAGTGGAAAGATGTTTAAACTACATGTGCGTGGAAAAAGGCACCCAAGACAACCTGGAGCGAGCGAGGGCAGTGTTTTACTTTTGTTTTTCTTCAAGTGTATATAATTATCTATTTGTATATGTATGTATATACAAATTTATATAGCAAAATAAACACAGCATTTTTTCAGCTCAGTTTGCAAAAAAACAGGTTAAAAAAGGAAAAAGCAAGGTGAACGACAAACCAAATATATATATATATATATGTACTAGATATATATTTATATTTATATGATTTAACTATATAGCAATGTTTGCGTTTAAAGACGTATTGAGATTTTTTGAGTATCAATGTACAAAGAAAGCGTTGACGCCACGTTAACCAAAACAGGTGACAGCTTTCAAGATTTGGAGGAAATTTCATGGGCTAGCTATTTAAGGGTATCAAGTAGGGCTACCTATCATATATAGGGAATGCATGGCTTGGCTGCTTTGTCTCGAAACCAGCTTTGCCTGGTCATGAATCTGGATTTCAATGTCTTTCATTTTGACAGGACGGCTTCTTTCGCACTGGGCATCGTGCCGTCAATGTCGAGGCAACCTTGGGCACCTTCCAATACTCCTAAGTCGAAAATATGATTTTTGCGAAAAAACCATAGACAATAACAAGACCATTTTCATCAAAAGAGAGGTTGCCCACTTGTGTAATGCCAGGGAACCCTAGTTGACCCTGTTTGTCAGCAGGTGCAACTAAAGATAAACCTGTTGACAACCAAGTTTCTTCAACTCAACTTGGGCAGAACCAAATGAACTAAGTTATTAGGTCATTGGTGGGATTTGAATGGATTTTGTATTCTGTGTAGTTTTCCGATCATTTCTTAACCTTTTTTGTGCCAACACGAAACCACGGCAAGGCAGATACTCTTCTTCCACTCCCGAGTTTGGCTGATCAAGATTTGGAGCAGGCCATGGTTCGGTTGAAGTTGGGGATGTTAGGTTTCGAGTCAACATGATCAACATGATCTGTGGTACTTGGATAGGGGTCCCATCCACCAAGTAACTCGTCAACGGATGATTGTTCATTTATCCCACCAAATGAAACAAAAAGAGCATGTGCATCCATTCGGTGGGTTTGCCGGATTGAATCGTCATTTTCCAACGGTGCATGGGGATGGAATTACATTTCCGTATATTACATGATGATTTTTTTAGAAACCGTCAAGATGATCGAACATGATCAAAATCATCAAAACCTCTTGAGATTCCGGAGAATAGTCAGGAAGGTTCTGGAGTAGAAGGTCGGGAATTCTCATCAATTATAGCACCGTCCTTTCCAAGGAAAGGCCACCATCAGGTGCTACAGAACAAAGTCTCTCAAGCCTTCCTTCGGATTTCAGATTGCCTGGGATTACAGTAAAGTCAACACCACAAATTGCCTGAACACCGTAGTGCCCCTACAAGTTATTGGTCACTACCAAAACAAACCAGGTTGAGGGGGGTTGTAGGGACATCTTGGTCAGGTGATGGTTTTCATCCCAGCTCGTACCTGTGCCCAGAATTTTCCTTGCCGTTTTCCAAGCCCGGTCAAATTATCATAAATGGTTACATTAAACTAAACATAGTTTGCTCTCCCGAAAATTAACATATCCCCTGGAAAAATGTTGCTTGGAAGACGATTTTTCTTTTCTAATGGTTCCTTTTCAGGTGACGTTCGTTAATTTTGGGGGGGTTAAGGGATATTAAGTGACACGTGTTGGTGTGTGTCTGGCTGACTTTTGAACCGTTGGGATTTCCTCATATTTTTTGGTTGCAGAATGAAGCTCCAAGAGGCCACGACACCAACCCCCCCCGACAAAAAGCAGCCAAAGTGTCGCAACCTTGACATCACCCCGAAGGCAACTCAAATTCTAGGGAATTCCCATTCTTCAAAAAGAATTCTTCAGGTTAACGAATGAGTTTTTCCTTGATCCGTGAGAAAAATCCTGGGTTCGTGAAATGTATCAATAAGAACGATTTCTTACCCTGTTTCACAGGGATTTCGTGGTAGAATCCATTTGCGGTACCCTCCATGGAACTAACATATGATTTTTCATTTTCAAAGGGCGGGGTATTAGTTCCCAGGAGGGTATAAAAACACATGGGTGTTTCCAAAAATCGGGGGTACCCCCAAATCATCGTCCATTTTGGGATACCCCTATTTTTGGAAACACCCATATATTACCCTCCCTAAAACTAACAGTTCGCCCCTGAAAATGGGCGCTCCCACGGCAGGAGGTGGACTCCCACCTCACCCGGACGCCCAATGTGCGAAGGCGGGTGAAACACCCAGGTTATCACCGGGTGAAAAACGTGGCAACTAAAAGCGGGCGGATAAAAAGACATGGCCGGATCGCTCTTGGTGGTTGGGAAGCATTTTTTTTTCTTGGAGGGAAGCTCCAGCAACCACCAGTTCTATGGATATTTTTCTTCTCCATAATTTCTTTTTTCTTGGTTTTGCAAAATTGCAAGTGCCAAAAAAAAATATCGAAATTTTTGGACCCGCACGGATGAAACATTGCCCTTTTGGTAAGATGTGAATCAAAGAGTTGAAGACAAGCCAAGCGAGCCATTGGTTTCGCCACATGTTTCCGGTTTCCAAAGATTCCGTAAGAAAAGATAAGATGGAATGAGATGAGATGAGATGAGATAGGATAAGATAAGATTCGAGCAATGTTTGATGGAGAGACGTAATAAATTTGAAAATTTGACTTGTGAGTATATATTGTGTTGCTTGTTCAGCACTGTTTCTGAAAAAGAATACGTCACCTGCATAGGTTTTTTGGATCGTTTCAACTTCTTTTTTTTTTTCAAAAATAAATGGCACCCCCTTTTTCTTTCATGGGGGGTGGTTGGTTGTTCCAGTTTTTCGACTAAGCCAACCAATGGCTTAGGTTGGTAGCACCAGCCAAAGGCCACATTGCAGCTTCTGTGAGGTACCCTCAAATGCGAGCAGATTGGAAAATCAAAAAGGTGCCGATGCGAGTCTACAAGTATTGGAAGGCGTGAACGGGGGGTGTTGTTTTTCAGGGCCATAAGTGCTTGCACGCTTTGAAAGAGCGGTTGGTGCGAAACAAGACAAATACTAACATGAGTTGGTTCGGTTTTTTGGGAAGGGGATGAGACTACTCTGTAGGGATTGGAGTTCTGGATTGGGAAATCCTATCAACCAGGAAATTTCAGAACGGAAAAATACGAATCTTCTTTTGACTGAAGAAAGTATAGTAATTTCAGTGGTGAAAATTTCACCCCAAAATGGAACATTTTTTTTTGTTGGCATTCGAAGTGCTGTTTCTTCATACAAAATGTGACGACTGCAGAGGACTGGAGATGAGAAAACTGTGTGGGTTGGTCATCTCTTAGCAGCCAATGATAGCTATCATAGCCCATCCAGGGTGTTGCTGAGATGGGATGCAAAAAAACCAAGCATAGACACAAAGCCAGAATGCTTTTTTTTTGCCAAATGGCGGGCCAAAGAATGTGAAATGAAAAGTACTCAGTACTCATTTCAAATTGAGTTGAAGCAACATGTTATATTCCGTTCCCGCATCTGTTTTGACAGACCAATTGGGGCGGCGTTTTACCCACCAAGAAGCATAATGCCGGCGAGGAGGTTGTCTGGGGGTTGAAGGAGGGCTGGGATTTGAAGCAACTAGATGGAGTGCACTGAAAGAAGGATATGATTTCTGCACACTGTAAATGGGGATATACAGAGTGTTATATATGTATACATAGATACACGTCTATTTTCTATTTGCGTTACTATCCGCATATATTATACATATGTATACTCATTTACACATGTATACTCATGTACACGTGTATACTCATATACATATACTACATCTACATATCTATAATACCTCCGAAACTCAACATGACACCCCCAAAAATGGGAGGTTTGGCAGATGCAAAGAATCTTTTCATCTAGTTTTTTTTTTGTCACCTTGGGAGTGACCCAAACACACAAACTCGACGCAAAAAAATGTAGAGTTCACGATTTTTTATTTGAAGCATCGTGGTTCCATGGGCAGGCATTTTTACGTACCAGACATGTTTCTAATCACACAGAAGCTCTCAAATCGCGTGGATTTTGCATGGATTTGCGTGGAAAAAACCACTAAAAAAGGAAAAACTGCCAATTTGGATGTGGGATTTCCATGCATCCAATGCCAATTGCCACCGTGAACAGAAGTTCAAGGAAATGTTCAGATCCCATCCCACCACATCCGTTGAGTAGTATCCATCAATGTCAAGAAGTTCTATCAATAGTGAAGAAACATTCGCTAGTTGCAACATGGTGCGTAACTAGCGTGGGTTTCAAACCTCTAGGCCTCATTTGTCCACTGAAACACCAGGATCCTTGTTAGAGTTGTGAAGCCCTGAGATGACTTAGTGACTATCGGCTTGCAATATTCTTACACTATTACTACGAGAATAGAATTGGCGGACAACATCAACAACAACAACATCATCATCAACATCATCATCAGCATCATCATCATCATCATCATCATCATCATCATCATCATCATCATCATCAGCATCATCATCATCATCATCATCATCATCATCATCATCATCATCATCATCATCATCATCACATCATCATCATCATCATGATCATCATCATCATCATCATACATCATCATCATCATCATCATCATGATCATGATCATCATCATCATCATCATCATCATCATCATCATCATCATCATCATCATCATCATCATCATCATCATCATCATGGGGTGCCTCTCGGTTGCTTTGCAGATGGGGTGCTTCACACCTCTCTTGCGATTGGGCCAGGTCTACCGTGGCAAGTACAAGTGACACACTGCTGCTGGTTGTCTGAACAACAGTAAGGATGCCATGGAGAATTCAAGAGATTTACTGTACCAGTAAGATGACGCACGAGAGACATCAAATCCATCTTTTCTGGGTAGCAAGATGGCAAATTTGAGCATCCACCTATTCGCAGATGTGTTTTCCAATTTGAAGAACAGGGCATAGAAATGGCGGTTTGGGGTTTCTCAGAGGGCATCCATCAGCAATTCTGAAGCATCCAGCGGTGAAATATCTTTGGTTTTTGCAGAAAGAGGCGCTGGGCCGCTTCATTGAGCTTCTGCAGACCTATCAGACGTATCATATCATATCCAACCTGCCACAAGTGTGCGTGGAGGGGTTGGTTCCCAAAAGATATCTCCAAGTTTGAATTTTGGATTAACAAACAACCCACCAGCTGTTCCACACATCCTTGTTCGCCTACAGCTGTTTCAAACATTTTCAAGCCCGCCGAAACAGTGGCCTTTGGCGAAAAAGATCGTGGGGAAACTCAGTATATCAACATGCTGATGCAATAGCGAAGGCTAGCGATCCAAATATCGGGTACCAGTTTTTCACCACATCAAAGTGGATGCACTGTTTGTTCAAATGTCCTTGCGGCAGGCAGGTCCACTTTTCAGGGTATCGTCAATTTTTTTGAGCCATCGAGAAACGAGAAAATCTCTGCAAAAAAACAATATGATCCACTTCATAGCTCCCATTCGGAACGATTCAATCGAGGTTATTATATGTTATTATTGCAATTCTGGTCAGAGGTATCAAAAAATCAATCTATGTTGGATGAATCTTGGCAACCTCACCCAACCTCTGTCAGGTAGCTTAGTAGAGGAGGTCCTCCCTAGCCAAAAGAACCCCCAAGTTGACATGTCAATTTCATTTGGCCTCCTGGTGTACTTTTGGTAAAATTGTTTGAGGGGGTGATCCACCATCATGGCCAGTACCATCATCATCTCCTGATTTCTTGGTGCTTGGGGTACTCCCTTCGCTGTTGAGGCGCCACAAGGTCCACACGAGCCACTCTGGCCGTATCGGCGCCGGAAACGGCGCCTATCTCGCTCGATTTGTGATGAAATTATTTTTTCTTCCAACAAAATATGAAGCCACAGGATTTTGCTGGTGTGTTTTGGAAAAACTGAAAAAAACGCATCTAATATTTTGGTGAACGAAGATTTATTGAAGCCAAACGGGTGCCACTGGCCGGTTTTCCGAGTGAGTGAAACACTGCCATGGTTCGGGAGTTCTTCGCTTAGAAGGCGGGGGTTGGAGTGGGAAAATGATAGATTGATGAATTTAAATGAATGGTGGTATGAAGCCATGGGAATAGCCTTCACACCTGAATTGAATCAATAGCTTGCGCTAGGTTTTTAAAGTTAGATTCCATGATAGGATCCCAAATTGCAAGCAACCACATTGAAACATGTAACTGACCCCATGAAGCATGCGAAAATGGTCACACTTTTGGACCTTTGGTTATCCCTATCCCTCATTGTTGAATTCTATGCTAGGAATACCTTTGTGGAACGGAACGTGGAGAATGTCTAATGTCTAGATATCTAATTTCCCTTTTGAAAAGTCATGCACTCAGCCAGAGAACAAGACACTGCTATTTGTGTGTGTCATTGTTGGACACAGCGGCTGGATGGATTTTCCACAGCAACTTTCGGAAATGTCTCAAAAGTTGGTGGCCCCTTTGAAGCCCTCGACCAAAATACCAGCAGAAATGATTGGCTTCCACAACGCCGCCAAGGCAGTTTTGGACAGCTTCTGTAAACTGTAAAAACCACAAATGCACAAACCTGGCAAAGGTGAACTGTCCCAATCCTATTGGGAAGCCCTCTGCCTTTTTCGGCTGGACAAAAATTCTTTGGAACAAAAGCTCGAACTCACCTTGAACGAGTCAAATCTATGTAGCATCTATGTACATCTATGATCTATGGGAATCTTGGGCTAGCTGGTGGTTTTGGAAGGGAGCTAAGGAGCTGTGCTGATCTAAAATCCCTTCACAATAGGGTGCTAAGGAAGTACCCCACATGTTTCTTAGCGTATCGTAATGACTGATTTCCTTCCTGATTAGTCCTTGGGATTCTTCCGACACTTGAAACGGCAGCCGTTTCAGCCCCAATCGCCACAGGCATCAATGAAGAACTCAGATGTCCTGACCTTAGAACGAACTCAACTAAGTTCGATTTTTGTTGGGGGTCAGAAACTGTGGCTTCAATTGAGGGATGTGTTTTTTTTGAGAAACAAAAAAAGAAGCACAAAAGAACATGCGCATTGAAACAATGAAAAAAATATGGAGCCAGGTGATTCAGAGTGACAGTTTGACAACATCGATTGTTTTTGAGGACATGTTTGTTCAACCATCCCCAAAAGGTTACCAAGAATTGCCGGGAGATTCAGATTAAATCAAGAACAATACAGTTTTGCGCTGGATGGACTGGCAAATTCAAGATGTGATTCAGCGCAAACTGGAGGCATAGACCCATTTTGAAAGTACATGATACTCTTCAAATTTGGTTTGTTACAACCCTCCACTGAATCATCACAATTCCCTTATTTTTCCGGTGTAACTCGTTTTCCGAAAAATGTGGTATTGTACACCCCACATTGGGATGATTTTACCTTCATAGTCACACCAATGGGTTTTCAACATGGCCAATGTTCCAACTTGGTTCGAAGAAAGAAATGTTGGCAAAGATTCAGTTTCATTCATTTTTGTTGTTGCTCTCCCCCCGAAACCTTGGAGAGAAGTATCCTTGGATGTATCTCTTTTTTGGTGGGGGTCCTTTCATCTTACCGTGAAAATATACCCCCAACAAACATGAACCCAGCAGTTTCAATACCGTCGCAAGGTAGGAAGGCGCCCTTGGTCCTCCCAGGGTCAAAGGCTGCGGGCCCAGTGGTTGACAGGGTTTCGGCCTCCGCCGGGGGGAAGGAAAACACCTTGTGAAGAAGAAAATGCCACCCCCTGAAATTTTCAGGCTTACGTTTTTTTGGGGATTGATTTTGTTTGAATTGATTTGGAAGGTTTTGTAGTTGTGATTTTTTTTTTCAGCAAAGGGCTGCAGTTTTGAGTTCGTGAGAGATTTGTGAGCTCGTCATCCTTCAAGGGACAGGGCTTTTTGAAACATTTCCGATGAACCACAACAAAATTCTTATGAAGTTGTAGCAACATCACTCTGAAGTCAACCCTACGAAGCTAGTGTAGGATTTTCATGGGTTTTCCAGATTGGTGAAAAAAACTTAACCTTTGCCCAGAAAATCGCGGAGATGCTGAGATAAATCAATGGTGAGCCTGGCTAACTAACATGAGCAGCTGAGATTCGAGGCCCCTCTTGTTTTCTTAGTTTTTTTCCTGTGGTTTTCACTGTTTTTTGTAAACTCCTGGTTAGCGGGATTTCTGAACCATCAACAGTATCACCTGCAACGTATCGCTCATCACCTAACCTGCCATAATCAAGTGGCAGGAGGCCGTCCCAGCCGACAGAACGCGTGCCGACACCCGTCACGGGGGCTTAATTCTTATGACCTTTGAGGGCCTTTGAGGTTAATCTCTGGCGGAGTGATATGATATATCTACAGAGTGGTTTTTACTTTTGGATCATGTATTCATGTATTCATGTACATACATAGTTACATAGATAGTATATACATATTAGAGTGTTCTGGTGTAAGATACATCTATATATTATTGTATTTCACGTATTAGAATTGTTTCTATCTAGATTTAACCTTTGAAATGTATATATTTATCTTATTGTGCATTTTCTGTATTTCATATATTCCTACCTATTTTTGAAAGCATATTTTTGAAAGCTTGCTTCTGTATTTCTGATGTGTGCAGTATGTCTGCATGTATTTTTTCAAAGGCAATCAATCACAACCTCGTCCAAGGTAACGCGACCAGGATCCACTTCCGTGTTTGGGGGGCCCAAGGAACCTTAGAATATGGTGTATTTGTTCATGGTTCAGGAAATACCGCGTACCTGTTCACATGGTAAAAACACCATGATTTACTGAGTTATTTACAATATATTTATATATACATTTACAGATTTATGTAAAACGTAAATTTATATGTAATACATATCATATCACAGCTTGGTTTAGGAATTAATCGATCAAAAACGTTGTACTTTAACCCCCTCAAGTCTGGTAGGTGCGATCAGGGCTGAAAAATTGCGGCTGTGCCGAATCCAATTTTGCCCTGGTGCAGTGGAGGATAGGTATCATCATCCGTCTGCTGCTGCTGTTTATTCTGTTGAGCAGTAAGATTTCTCCAACAATATTTTTAATCCAATTAAGAGTCTGGATACTGTTGATGTAATCCTTCATTGGGCTGCTACAAATGATGGGTATCTATCAAGGGTATCACTCCGTATCAAAATGCTTTTTCTTGGAATGTTGTGTACTAAAAGATTCCCAAATCCTATAAATCCAGATTTTCCATCACCGACAACGTAGTTCCAGGGACGGGTATAACGATTCGAGAAAACAGAGCAAGGGTTGGGAAAGCTGGGCGCGAGAAGCAAATGACGTGAATTTGGGTCAAAGGAGGATACTTCTTTTCGTAATGACCCTTCGAAAAGTCTCAGATAGCAATGGACAATCACCCGTTGTCCTGGTAAATTTAGTAAATTTCACAAAACAAAGTGTGTTTTTGTTTCAACCCCATTGGACCCTACAACACCAACGGGTTGAAACTGTTTTTACCCATAGTTTTGCCCGGGAGTCTGATTTCAAAATGCATTCTGTTAGATACTACCGTGTAAATTATGGTATCCCTCCCCATATATATATATATATATATGTAACTATAAAAATATATTTATACACACTGAACATGTATATTGTTTGTATACTGTATGTGAATATATGTAGAATACAATTACTGAATATATACATACCTATCCAGGGGTATGAATCAAAATTTTTGGCCTGGAAGACCTGAACCCTTGAGGCCCTGGTCTGGCACACCTGATCCGTATCTTGGGCTAACGGTAGGTTGGAGGGGTTACAAGAGGTTGCCAAAGAGACATCCTCCAAAAGTCAACTACCGGCAGGTGTTGGTGGTGTTCACCTGCTTGATTGTGGATACATGGGAAGCCCCACTGACTGGATACCCACATACTGCGTCTTCCATCTTTCCGCCCCTCGGAACATCACCTACCAAACCATGATGCGCTAAGCTTCACTGCTTCCATTTACCTGTAAATCTGCTTGACTTGACCACAGTTTTTTTGCAACCCAATTTGCTGATTTACGGGCCTGATCAAATTCTTGTGAGGTGACGGTATTCTGAAAAGGGAATTCCGCTTTTTTTTAAGGGCTTACATGTTGGTGTGATGCACCTTAAAACTTTTCTATCCATAGCAGCCGATTTCCAGGTGTTTTTGCGTCAAACTTGGCAGTTTTCCTAATTTTCAGTCAGTTGTGATGCTTCTTCGAGTTTTTGTGATGGAGGATCTTGCGGGAATCTAGCATCATGGTACTGTAATGCTCTGAATCTTTGTTGACCTAGGTTAACTGACCTCAATCTTTGTCTATGTCAGGTTTCTTTCTGTATGAACAATGCTCAAAACAGCTTTCGTGAGAATTCAACACCATCTATCTGTGTTTCACAAGACTTAAAAGTCGTTTTGCACGACATTTTCCTGTTGGATTTGGACATTCTGTGTTTCAGCCTCAAAAGTTGGAGACATGTATCCCCCCCCAACGGAAAGGGAAAGGCTGGGGAAACTTCAACAGCCTTTCCACAAGGGCCCCCAAGTTCTTGAGGTCCACTCCACGTTTGGGTTCTCCCTTACTGTTTGGGAGACTCAGAGATTTTCGAAGCGGTTAAGAAGATGGTTGGGATGACCATGGTGACCGCGGGAACAATGGGGAAACATATGTATCAAAATATGGTTGTTATGGATAGAAATGCTGGAATATGTTTTTTGGTAGTTCTGTTGCAGTGAGATAGTTTTATTGATATGATGTCTGAAACCGTGCAAAACAAGACTGTTTTACCCCAAGCTACAACAATTCAGGTATGCAGAAAGAACATTGTGACTAGTCAGCCACATGCTTGGTATATAAATATATATATATATACATAGATTTCATTGTGTACATTTATACATTTGATATACATATGCATATTTATTTATGTATACTTCACAAAAAAGAAATTTAATTGTCAGTTTTTAGGGGTCAAAGTTAAAGGCATGTTTTTTAAGATACGACTTCAAGTTTTGATAAAATTCTGACTCAAGATTGCATGATGATTTTATCAACAATTTCACCATTTGTTGGAAGTGCATTGGCACGAATTGGACATGCTGCCATCATCTGCAATCTAAACTGCCAGGATAGGCAGCATTCTCAACGAAAGGGGTCGGATGAGTATCCTCTGGCAAAAGAGTCTTCAGTGTGGATGGAGGTATACAAGCTTCAACTTATATAAATCAGATCTATTTTTCAACAAATCTTCCAGGCGACCATCATCCAAAAAAAACCTCGGCCCCCCCATGCAATTTACTGGGAAAGTCCGGATGGATTTTTTTGGGACAGGTACGATTCGGTGGGCATCTATTCCGGCGTCCCGCCTGATTTGGTGTTGCCCTCTGGTGGCTCACAAGTTCGGGTACCTCAAGGGTGATTCCCCCACGCGTTGAGTTCCCAACGCCCCACACGCTTGTAATTATGGAATCCACCCGCTTGGAAGGGTTGATTTGTGAGGGAATATGCAAACTGTTTTGAAGGAACTGTGGTTGTAAATGGATGAATGATGAAGCTTTTCATGATTGTTTTCGTCAATCGATGATGATGGTGATGATGATGATGATGATGATGATGATGATGATGATGATGATGATGATGATCATTGCTGACAAGTGTGGCAAAGAATTGAGTCTACAGTACCAAATCACTATGTATATGTATATATACATTTCTGAAATGTAGCGTGGAGGGAAGTACTTGCAGTAGATGGACATAGTACATAGTATATATAAATAGGAAATTGACCGATCAACCAACATGATATGACGACTTACAAAAGCGGGCTGAGTTTGCATCATGGAAATGTCTTACGTGGACTCCATGTGCTCCATGTGCTTCCATTCAAATCGATGTTTTGCCTGACAAGGAAACCACTAAGACGCCAACGTCCTAAGATTCTCAAAGGAACCTGAAGTTCAAGACCTTAGGCCTTTGAAGCTATGCTTTGTCAAGGAGAAATTTCACAATCCTCAAAAACCGTTTTTTGTTTTTTGTTTTTTTTCTTTTGATCCATCTATCCTGGTGAACTTCTCCCCTTCTCCATCTTTCCCCAACTGACACCTGATTGGATACGTAAAGCAATGTGTTTTTTGGGGCCTCCAAACTCCAACGTAACATCCAAGTTGCAAATAAAACAAAATGTATGGGTTCACCCACATCAACACCAAGAAAACCTACCAGATTTAGGTATTTTCACCACATTTACTACCAAAAGCATTTAAGTTTATAAGGCCATTTATAGGGGTTATATATATATATATATAATATATATATATAACCATGCATGACCCCATTTAATAACTGGTTTTTGGTTGCGCACCTTCGTATGGAAACCCAACGTTCAGCCCGTTTGATGCGTCGACAGCTTCCCGTTTTACCGAGTCTGGAGCCACGCGTTTAGCGGGAGGGGTCTTCCGTTCCTTGCGCCCGGGGCCCGCCAATCGGGTTGACACGTCGGTGAGACGTCGGTGAAACGGGAGGCCTGTTGTGGTTACAAAAATGGACAGTCAGATTTTGGACCCCGGCAAATGAATGACACACATGCAGACATTCTGCTGGTGGCTTGTTAGTGGTTTAACATTGGGTGACACATGATATCTATCTATATATATATATATATGTATGTATGTATATATATGTATATTTATAGAGCCTGCAACTGAAGACTGAACATCCTTTGGGGTTTCAGTAGTGGAAAGTCGCGCAAGAGAGTGGCGTTGATTCAGATTTTGATTTGCACAGAATCTACGAGGTGGGCCCCTACTAGTTGTAAATGGAGTTATAACCATTATAAATGGTCTTATAAATGGGTAACTGGGGTTATAAGTAGGATTTCTTTCCTATGGACGAAATCCTCCGCCCAAGAGACAACTAAGACACCGATGAGCTGATATTTGCTAACCATACTGGATCAACTGCGAGATTTTGTCCATCAACATGAAGTATCCCTGCTTTTTTTTGGGGGGGTGAGCAGTGAAAGTTTTGGGATGGAAAGCCCCTAAAAATCAAGTTCTTAAAATTCTCCCGTTTCCTCCATCTTCAAAATGCACAACTATGGGGACCCTGTTTGGATCTTCAACCCACACCGGTTCGTTCCGAAAAAAAGGAGGTGACGTCATGAGTCATGACGTGATGGCGCTGCCCATGTTTTCCAAGGTTTTCCCACCTCGTCCTGAGGTCCAGATTCGGCGCGTTTTCCCAAAGAAGACTTCATCAAGGCGATTCGCGGGGTGGGTGGATGGCGATGGAATTTCTTGGATATTTTTTTGGGGGAAATGGAATGGGAAGATGATGGTTTGCTAGTACAAACTCCAAGCAATCAAACTTTTGGGGGGATGATATATTAGAAGAAAAAAGCAAGGTTCAAATACTTTTATTTCAGAGTATGATTGTTTGAATGAGTTACAATTTTTGAAGCCTAGAGGCAGGTGTCATGGAAATTGGTTCGTTTGTTTTTTTTTCAGCCGTTTTGTTGTTAGGACATCTCGATTCAGGGGAGTGAGAGCGTGTTGGAATCTACCTTTCGAGGGAGGGACATCTCGGGAGCATCGAGCATCTCGGGAGGAGAGCTCCTTAGAAGCTTCCGTCATGTGGAAAATTGGCGGCTACTACTGGTAGTTACTAGTAGCTCTTGGGTTTGTGTGCCATAGCCTTCTTTTTTGCAGTGCCGCTTTTTTTCGTGGGTGACTTGGTATTGCTCATGCGTCGCATGCGTTGATGTGGATGTCCTAGTAGAGTCCTACTTGGGGTTACAGGATACCATTGGTTTCCATGTTAATTGTATACTGAGTGAAACTCCGATTGCTGCACTTCAGGTCCAAATGTTAGTTTTTTGTTTTGTGTCTTATCATTTGAAGTGTATATATATATATATACATGATATGTGTCTAGTTTATATATACTGTATATACATACAAGTATATACAATACATCTATAAAGGATTACATTTCACCTGGGATCTAGCTAGAATAGTATACTACTAGACTTAAGCACCAAGTACCTTTTTTTCCGGAAAACCTCGATTGTGGAAGCTTCACACAACCTTCACGTATGGTGGGCCCCTAGGATTGTTATAAATGGGGTGAATGTAGGGCCCCTAGAAACGGGCCGAAAGCAAATCGGTTTCACACTGGGGTTATTTCACCCCTACTTTTTGGAGTATGGTTATAACCCCATTTATAACTTGTTTTTGGGCCCCACCTTGTAGGGAAGGTTGCATTTTTTAATTTTTTTTTACTTCGATCCCCAGGCAGAACAAAAACCACTTTGACGAGCCTATTGTTTTTTGCAAAGGGGTTTTGGGTGAAACTTTTTTCAAATCATGGGAATTCAACCATCATTATCCCTTAAGAATATCCCCAAAACTAATGGCCGGCTAATTTCTTGGGAGGAGATGTGGCATTTTTCGGTTTTTCATCCTGACAGGAGGACGGTGATCGTCCATCCACTGCTCCGGCTGCACGAGAGGCGTGCCGGGACCAAGGTAGAAGGTACCTGGTATATAAGTAGTATGGTTGATGGAAGAAATCCAGTTGATATGTAAAATACGCCAGTATTTACAGGGTTTCATACTTGTCAGGTCAGGATGCCAGAATCAGAAAACTCCACTGAAGGGCTTGATGGGAGGTGCAAAATGGATGGTCATGGTTTCTACTGGAAATGAAGGGTGACAGTTTCCGGTCGAAATAAATATCGCCTTCTCTGCAGTGCACATTGCATGAATGGATTGTTTACGAATAGATGGTCCCACTAGAGATGCATAACGTATTGTTGATATTGCCGCTGGCTGTACGTGAGAATTCAGGTCCATCGGTTTGACCCAGGGGTGAATTTTTCGGGTCCTACAAGCCAAGCTTGGTTGGAGTTTTTTTTTTCCACTGAGCGCTTACTTGGATTCCAAGTAGTTGGTACTTGCATCATTCAAAGCAGCCCGGGTTAAAAGATCCTTGGGATATTGGGTGAGCTAAGGAGATGGGAGCGTTTTAGATTCCCAGAATCTTCAAAATCAGAGGCTACTGGTGGTTATTTTGCTGAACCCACCCTTTGTCTAGGTGGTAGTTTCAAATATTTTTTATGTTCATCCCTGCTTGAGGAAATGATCCAATTTGACGAGCATATATTTTCAAATGGGTTGGTTCAACCACCAACTAGTTATGGACCACTCTGCACTACTTGGAATTTTCTCTGATTTTGTGGAATTTCCAGGTAGCTGGGAAGGTTGCAACCTTTCAAGGGCCGCCGCAAGGACGACGTTGGTTTTGTGATATGGGATGACAATGAAGCGCACTGGAAAATCCCATGTGAGTTACTTCCAATTTGGGTGCTGAGGTTTTTAAATACCATGCTGTGCTACATTCAATGTCCCAATTGTGAGGCACATTGTGGCCCGTTCCTATGCTGACTGGCAATATGGACATCCTACTTCAGTGATCTTAAATGATGGCTTGCAAGCATGGATATCTTGCAAGACTCCGGAGATGTTTCTGAGAAACTTACTCATTTCTGAGATGATCATGACATGCATGTGTGCATGATAATTTGGATCGTAAAGGACCACAGGATGGTACTTTTAGACTATCTTGTACTACTGTTGATGGTTCAGAAATCCTGCACCAGTTGATAGATAGGTTATCCCATTATTTACAGGCTTTTGTACATCTCAGGCGGTTGTTTGGGATTTCTTCCATCAACAGTATCTCAGTATATCATTTTTCAACAGGTCTTGAAACTCTTGGTCCCTTAAGTGCTCATCCTTGTGATATGCCATATCTTTTCCATGAATCCACCAGGATCTGGACACTATCCACCCGAGTTCGGAAGAGAGGCGGGGGGGCGGGGGAATTTTGAAGCTTCCAAAATTCCCAGGAAGCCACATGGGTTGAGTGACATCTCTCCTTGTTTTGCTGGCTCCGTTTTTTTTAAAAGAAGAGTTTTAGATCCTTGGCAACAAGATTCTGGTATGGTTCACGGAACAATGACATAATCCATCAAAATTTGAATGGGACCTTACCAACGGAAAGTAAGTTGCTAGAGCTATTAGATACTCAGGTTTAGGGGCCGTTCAGTGGGTCCTGTTGGAGATTTCTTGGACATAAACGTAAAGAAACAGGCGTATTTTTTTGGTTTACCAGGAATCTCTTAGAAACACACAGTTTTTCATGGCTACTTGGGGTCCATGATTCGATGGAGTTTAGGGTTGAGGGAGTTGAATGAGAGAAAAGAATCCTCCCAAAGCAACATTACTTATCCTTCCACCTCATACAAATAGGGTTACTTAATCTTTAAATATATATATATATATATATGCACCGTACTAATATACCCGTGTATTTGTACACGCACACACATTTTTGCACATACAGTATATATATATATACATTTGTATAAACTGTATAAACATGTATGATAATTATATATATACATGTATTTATGTACATGTACATGATGTACATAACCCCTGCAACAACAATTCAGACAAGTAGTTCGTACGTTTCCAGGTGCGCGGCGACGAAGACCGGCCGCACACCGCACCTGCCAAGGGTGCCAGGTGCCAGGGGTTGCGTTTCACTAACAACGGTGGGCCTCCAAAACCAAGGATAGATGGGGGTTACAAGTTACAACTCCTTAATAAGTAGGGTGAAATAAAGAGTTTACCAGAGTTGCCTTATAAATGGCCAAAAATAGGTGGTGGTTTGGAAACGAACTCCCTAAAAGTAACTTGACCCCTGAAAAATGGTGGCTTGGAAAGTACTTTCCTTCTGGGAGGTGCTATGTTGGTTTTAGGGTGGGTATAACCCCTATAAATGGCCGAATACAAATGGGTTTTCACTGGGTTAAAAAAACCTACTTATAGGAGGTATTTATAACCCCATTTACAACTGGTATTAGGGCCCACCTTGTGGGGTTGTTAACTTTGGGACTTATCAAAACAGACATCTACAAGTCCACTTTTAAGAGTAACATCTGCAAAAACAATGATGAGTGAATAAAGCCACAAAAATTGCCTTTGTCTAGATGTGTTTTTTCCATGAAGAAACTTGGGACTTCAGTTCGGAGGAATTCAATACGTACGTATATACATGTTTATATATATACATTTGCTGATGCATATGCATATATATATATACATGTATATATATATATACATTTTATGTACATGTATATATACATACAAATTTCTAGATGCATGTCAGATTTTTGTAGATTGAGATGGACGTTTTGGGTCCCCAACATGACAGTTAGACATATAACAAAGGATACTGTTGATGGTTCAGAACTCCCAAGGCCAACCACCTGGGATGTATAAAACCCAGTAAATAATGGAATAAACTTGCAACTTCAACTGGTGCAGGATCTATTTCCATCAACAGTACGAGAGGACTATAGCCATGTTCATTCGTACATATTAAGATGTATGTGACTCACGGTCAAAATATGCGAAGACCAATTTATTGAGGAGGTGTGAAAAACTGTTTTTATGAGTGCATGGAACTCTAAGACCACATGCTCCCCCGACCAAAAAATATAACTTCTGAGTGGTGATTGTGCATGACTGGAGCTGTTTTTTCTTGTCATTTCTGGAGAAGTTTATCTGCCACATTTGACGTGGAGGTGGTGATGTGTACCAAAGATTTGGTCAAAACGGCATGGAGACCCTATCCCAAAGCAATAACACCAAAATTTCATAAATTGTAATTGATTTTGATGGCGTTTAAAAGATTGTACACCTACCCGTTTTTTTGTCACCAGGAGGTTATCTGGTCCGTTGGAATCCTGTGTTTTTGTTTGGAAACGAGGCTTGGACACTTTGGGAATATTTCCTCCTAGATTTCCACACCAACAGTTTTTTTGGATTGGTATTAAATGGAATGACAGTCTCTCATTCTCTACAAATGGCTAACAGCTCCCTTTAGGGTAAATATAGGATGCTATCTCCATTGTTCTTGGTGGTTTAGTAGATCAAAATATTTTCGAAAAGAAAACCCAAAACCTCAACCGAATACATCTTCTCACATGGGTCTCAATATTATATATATTAATCTAAAAGTAATTTGGCGCCCACCGAAGATATTCATACATATAAACAAATATATATATATATATTTATCATATATACCCTGGAAGTCAAAGACCATTAAAACATAGTGCTCTGGAATTGTTGACTATTAATCCATACTCCAATAATCGTCTTTTCCAAAAAACCAAGATTTTTTAATGGTCTTTGGACCCGAAGGGTATATAAAAATTATATATCTCGGTGCACGGAATGGTTAGAAGGCGGAAACCGCCTGCGCTTCCAGCAGAGGGGGAGTTTGAAGGCCCATGGGAAATGCATGGAAATCTTGCGGTTTTTGGACGTGGGAAGCGAAAGGAAAAACCCAACGTGGTAGAACATGAAAACTAAAAATGGAGGAAGTTGTGAAGTTTTTTGGACAAAAATCAGCAAAAAAATCTTGGCTTTCTGGAAAAAATCTAAAAATTGAATTCGGCTATGTTGGGGAAGGGAAGTGCCCCATGGTTTCGGATCTCTTTGACCTCAATCCAAACGACAGGAAAACGGAGAGGACGTGTCGGTGAATTCTCATCCACCATGCCAACTCAAAACCCACATGCTATACATCCTGTGAAAAGGATGCAACATGGACGATTTAAGGCCCCCTCCAATTCCAATTCAATAACACAACTTGCGACAGATGTTGTAAGGGTCCATGCAATTCACCAGGTGTGCTGGAAGGAGATGAAGAAGAGGATGGGGAGACGAGTGGAGAAGGGAGAAATGATGGGTCAGAAGTGTTGGGTGACAGATGATGGGTCAGAAGTGTTGGGTGACAGTTGGGACAAGGAAGTTCCAAGCAGCATTTTAATTAGAATAGGAGGCTTCTAGCATGAT
The DNA here is from genome assembly GCA_000507305.1 of Breviolum minutum Mf 1.05b.01. Classification (NCBI taxonomy): domain Eukaryota; class Dinophyceae; order Suessiales; family Symbiodiniaceae; genus Breviolum; species Breviolum minutum. The sequence goes on along the minus strand of DF239610.1, from coordinate 149,733 downwards.
GCAAAGGGGATCTTATTTTTGGCCGACGGATTTGTACCATGAAGACGACGATGGAGATGTCGCAAAAAGATGAGATGTTTTGTTCCCACGGGATCACAATGTAGCTTGTATTCTTTCCGTGACCTGTTGCATTGTTGTGATGACCGGAAAGCCTCGAAAGAGGTCTATGCAAAAATCATTTGCTAAGCACGGGAGCCGCATGTTTCAAATAGCAGGCTGCTAGGTAGAAGGTAGGCACCCGATTCTATGCATGTTTTATTTCCCTCCCGTGGTATCTGGTGAATATCAGTTATGAAAAATACAAGTTTGTAGAGATGTAACCCTAGTGATGGTAGTTGCTACCCTGCCCATACTCACACCGAATCGGTTCCCTAGAAGTTGCAGGATGGTGTGACCACTTTCCAATCCAGGCACGGTCATGGTTGGTAGGGATCAGATGATGACAAGTCATGTCCACCTGGCATAGTTGACAAAATGTGGGTCAGTCAATTCATGGGATGTATACACATAATATATTTGTATAGATATATATACAGAATAAATGGGTATATTTATATGTATATATGGCAACAACTGTATATATGTATAAACTGTATATACTGCATGTCCTATAGCTGGAAACATGATTTTCACCTATCACTTCTATGGATGTGCATTTGTTTCTCCACATCATTTTTGGCATGCCAGTTTTTGTTGTTGGCAGGCAGCTGGACGATGAGGTGCCACAGAAAACAGCAGGGATTTTTGGTGTCAAAGGCAACACCATGCAAATGGATACGACGTAACGATGTTGGGGTGACATTCAAAAAGAGTGAATCGCTGGATTTCTGGGAGAAGGTTGTAGTGAGTCGCATTTTTTAATGATACTATGCATATCTATGCAATACATATACGATTACGATAGTTTTTTGGTGTCTATAACTCACAATGTTTATGAATATCATCAATCTAGCCCGCCATGCAAGATTTTATTCCAAGTGAGCAGTGACCAGTTGACCCTGATTATTTAGTGAATATAGGTGGTTTTATCATAATACCTTTCATTTCTGGAGAGTGTAATAACCATTTATAATGATCACTACTAAATAACCAATCAGTATAATAGAATGTCGCAAGCTACGCACAGTACATCGGTCCACTTGTGAATCTGACTTGACTTTTTGGCGATGAGAACTGAGGACTTGCTGAATTAAGGGTGAGTAGAATTCTTAAAAAGCAATCTTGATTCCTGTGAACTTTCATGATTTGGTGAACATGCTTACTGTTCGCATCAATTTTTCTGGTGAACCACCAAATGGAGGTCATAACTAAAAATATCCCGGCTGTTGTATCAGGATGGACGGCAAGCCTATCGTGAACATGTTTGGTGGGCCCAGGAAATTGGCGAAATTGGGATTGGAATCAAGATGAGCAGTGACCAAAATTTTCCCTACTAAAACCCCTGGTGTTTTGTTGTTTTGTCTAATATATGGGATTATATTCCTACCCAGTTTTTTTTGTGGGGGGGGGTTCGTTATGAGGGAAAGCCACTATGGACGGATCCCTATCAACCAATCAGTATAATGGAATACACCCCCAAAGTTTAACATAGCCCCTGAAAAATGATGGTTAGAAGACTACTTTCCTTTTTGGAATGGTAATTTTTTCAAAGGCTATGTTAAACTTCCAGGCATTATCAAAAGGAATGCCTTTGAGATCGTTTGGTTTGTCCACGACGTGTGCCCTGAGGTTCCTTCCAAGACCTACAGGTGGAAATGGGTCCACGATCCGATGGCGGGTTTTGAACTGCTGGGAAAGCTGCGTCAAATTAGAGCGACCGAAAACCCGTTTTTTGTGCCCCCAAAAGATAGCAAAGGAAAGGACATCCCCTTATTTTCAAAAAAAATCCAGGTTGGTTCAGACCAGTCCGCAGGTTGGTGAAATATTATAATTTGGCTAGATGAAATCGAAGTGTTTAGTATTCAGCATGATGTAAAGACAGATGCAATAGGAGTGACTACATTTCCAGAAACTCCCGTGTTGATAAGATATAACTCTGAAAATACCAGTACAAACATAGCCTGGCCAGAATTTTGTGGACAGCAAAACCTTTAGAAGGGGGAAGTTGCATTTCACATTGATGAAAGACGATGGTTCCGTTGAGATCCAAAGTCACTTGCAACTGCATCAATGCTTCAACCTGCTTACATGGCCCCTCCAATTAGTTGTTTCCTAGCTGGTGGTTTCCAATATTTTTTATTTTCACCCCGGGGGAAATGTTCCAAATTGAAGAGCATATTTTTTCAAATGGGTTGGTTCAACCACTAACTAGTTTCCAATTCGCCAAAATTATACACTTGGAAGCTGATGGAAGCTGTTGCATTCCGCCATATTGGATTTTTTGTGTTTGTACCTAGACACCTGGTTTGCACTGGTTTGCACCTAAAACCGACACAAACAAACACTTTTTAAAGTTTTCCCCTCCCAAACCATTGGCTTTGCGAGGTTTTTTATTCAGGGTATTAAGTTTAAGTTTCAGTACATGTCGCTGATTCCAGGATTCTTGCTTGACCATCCAATTTTGTGCTTTCCACAAGCGAAGGAAGATCAACACATACCACTCTGCCACAGGGCTTCCAACTGTTTCCTTTCAAAACAGGGTTGAGATTCCAAAAAGTTCATCACAGAAAGCAAGACAAAACCAGACTTGCTGCCCCCTCGATAGATGTGGTCTTGGGATGTGAAAAACTGAAGAAAAAAACTTGTCAAATGACTTGAGGTAGCCATTGCCACCCCCAAAAAACCCTTGTTTGGTGCCTGCGGTCTGCAGCCTTCGCAGCCTTGGCTGTCTGCCAGGAATTTGTCCTTTGAAAAATGGGCATCCAGTCCGAAGGCAGTGGCCCTTCGCCGAGTTGGGGCTCCCCAGTCCAAATGCATTTGGAAGTAGCCAGCGGGATGATGATGATGATGATGATGATGATGATGATGATGATGATGATGATGATGATGTGGTCGCAGACATTTTTTCAAAGACGTATGCAGTGCCGTTTTTTTCATATAGCTGGTATTCACCTGGGTTTGTTGCTGGACTTCCCAGCAATCATAATCTATGAAATATCAGGAGTTGATAGAGCTAGCCGAATGATTTGGTTGGGAGGGAGCGATTTAGATCTAGGAGCCTGAGCACATTTGTGTTAAATACCAACTCTATTGTGGGCTACGTAACATGCTTCCTCACAGACAACAACAATCCGGATGCTGCTTTCCCAGCTGAGGTAATTTCGATCTTTCCCCATGGGGTCGTAAAACATCATTTCTAGACTATTTTTTTCTTTGGGGGGGCAACTCCCCGGCAGACAGCAGGGATTTTTCTCGTCTCTACTGTAGCCTGAAATGCCACCAGTTGTTCGCATTGATTGTGTGGTCACATCAAGCAAGTTGAATCCCTTAAGGTACCTTGGCGCCCAGAAGTGTGGGAGCTCAAATGAAGCCAATAGTCTTTCATAGCCGTTGTGGGTTGAACATGTCACTGAAGGTATGTAGATCACAACGAAAAGAAACGCTGACCAACGAGACTTCAAAAGGTGATCTGCTTAAGTTGAGGTCTTCCTGGCTTTGAAGCAGGAGGCGAGGGGGAAATCGGATGTTGCTGGTGTTTGTCAACCTGAAAGAATGCAAGTTGTTTTCATTTTGGAAATTCATCATGTTGAAGTTTTTTTTTGTGATATCCCGAAGATGGATGTATGTGTACATTATACAGGAACTGTTTGACAAATATATGTACACATATATGTGGAGATATAGATACACACACATATGAATGTTTGATTACATTAAACATTTATCACTATCTATATCTACATACGTGTATATATATATATATACACATTCATATACATACACACATGCGTGGTGTGGCGTGTATATGAAATATATGCGAGCACATGTCGTTTGATGAAATGCATTTTCTACCCGTTGTTTCGGGTGGATCTACTCCAAGTCACCAATATCCCTTCCGGCAATCCAAATAGTTACCAATTGGACCCTAGAAATATATGGATGTTTCCAAAACTAGGGGTACCCCAAATGGATGGTTTATAATGGAAAACCCTATTAAAATGGATGATTTGGGGGTACCACTATTTTCGGAAACATCCATATTACATTCTTGGACTACCTAAAAGAAATCCCAAGCATTCCGAGTAGATTAACACAAAGTTCAAAAACTAGTTTTTGGTCGTGTGATATCACCCCAACCTTGGTGTTCTTACCATTTACACCCCTGAAAATTAAAGATGAAACCTCAACAAATCACCCATTTGTAAAGGCAAAGCATCTTCCAAACCTTCGTTTTCGGGTTCCAACATGTTAATGTTACATGACTTTCCAGGGTGTATCATAGGCACCCAAGACGCTTTTCAAAACGGCGGTTTCGGAACTCCGGAATCCTCCTCCCCGATGGGAGGCCTTGGGTGGCCGAGAAGATCCCATGCTGCGAACCTTGCTACAACGCCTGGTGCAGTTCTCCACCAAAAAGGTGGTTTTTGAGTTGAGGGGGGTTGTTGGGAGGGGCAGCCCCACCAAAAACATGCAACTCTTTATATATTTATTTATATATATATATATATTATACACAATCTAATGTACATATAGAACAATAGACATAGATTTTTCTGTGATCATGAAAGCTGGGATTGTTTGAGCTGAGTTTTTTTTCTTGGAATGAAATCTCCAGTTTTTGTTGACCCTCCATTCACTGACAGAAGTTGGTAACTCTTTTCAAATGGGAAAACATGGAAAACTCGGAAAAATCTCAACAAAGGCAGGGCGAGCTTATCTACCTTCTGAGAGGGTCCTATAGGTTAAACTTCAGTTCTTTCAAGGTGGTTCAGATTCATCTCAGTTGGAGCGCTTTCTGGAAGCTTCACCATTTTAAATCCTTGGCTTTTTGGCCACTCGAAGGCCCTTGACCAAGAGTCTTACTTTGTTCATGCCAGCAGTTCAGTGCCAGTCTCAGCCGTGTGTTTTTCGTGGCATTTTCGTATGGCGGTGATATGAGAGTTCACGCCCCACTACCTAGCAAAAAAGGTGCACTCCTGGTGCACCACAACTTGAAGTATCACATATTAAAATCATAATCGTTCGAAGATTTTTAGCACATCTAACAATCTAACAACGATGTTTCTTGGCGGCCTCAACCACCAGAGGCTAAAGCTGGCGGAAATGGGCGATCTCATGATCCCAATGAGGAAATTCCCTTGAGTTGCGCATCATCTGATATGTTTCGATATGTATATATAGGACTTCTGTCATGTGGTAGATCGTATTACATCTGGGATAGTGTATAACATTGTATACTACCACATATTCATATCGATCTATAACATGTGGATCTTGATATACCCATATACCTCAACACGACACAACCTGTGGGGCCAATGTGTCAAGGTGAAGGAAGATATTGGTGAAACTGTGACTCTGTGGTTCGGGGGACACCCAGGGCCGGGCAGGGTCTGAGGGGCGGGAAATTTTAGATCCATATGGGTGTTTCCTTAAATGGTGGTACCCCACCAAAACACCCCAAGTGCTGATCATTTTTTAGTAGGAAAACCCCATGGGTTTGTTGGGGAAACCCACCATTTTAGGGTTCACCCCCATATCAAAGAAACATTTGCCGTATTTCGAATGAGGCAGGGTTCATAGGGTTTTAGACATTTGAGGTGGTAGAGGATTAAAGGGCCGTGAACAGTACTACACCACCCCTCAGCATGAACCTCAAGACATTTGATGATGTCGGCACCTTCAATTCAGCCTAATGGCCTATTGTGAGAGAAATGGGATGCCATGAGAACAAAAAAACGGTACTTTCATTTCCTATCCGAGATCACAGATTTTTCTATGAAAACACCTCAAACCAATGACAGTGTGAAGGATGGTAGTTCTGAATGGCCCTAATGGGCAACTTGACAGAAAGTCCACATTCCAACACATGAAGTAAGTAAATCAAAACAGAGCTCCACCAAGGTTGGTGTAGATGCGAATCTTTTTTCTTGAATCTTACTATCTATCATCAATCTATCAATCCATCCATAAATCAACCAATCTATGCATCTATCAATCACTCACTCACTCACTCAATCAATCAATCAATCAAGCTATCCATCAATCTATCTTCCTGTAACCACAGATATACATATATACATGAATTTATATGAAATAGATATTTTTGCACACATTTTTTTTATTCTTCAATTGAAAGCATTCATATCATGTTGCAGCAGTTCCCAAGAACATAGAATTTCCAGTTTCTGCCTAGACAAGGCCTCACATTGGTCGTTGCGATGTCTGCTGGTGCCCTGAGTCGTGTTGAGTTCTCCGACTTCGCGAAAGGGTCCTAACTTTGGTTCGCCAGAATCAGAAATCCTGATTGATGTATCATGCATAAAGAATTGGGAACTAGTACCCTCCTGGAAACTAACATGACATATCCCCATGCGCTTTGGCACGGCACTTTTGAGTCGATGATGATTTTCCTTTTCCTGAGCTGGGATATGTTCGTTCCCTGGAGGGTATAGGTCCTTTGGAGGCGCTTGGTGCATCAATTTGTGCATCCCAACAATCTTGGTGGGGCAGATCAGTGCCGACACAGGAAGGGTCGTTCCATATTTCGGGTACATATGTTTAACGAGTCCCTGATTCATGTAGGTTTTACCTCGCGTGTAGCTGTAGCTCACTTGTAGGCATCCTTGCGTATATTGTCATCCAAGCACATCATGTTTCTCAATATGTTTTGATATCTAATCTACTCGCTTAAGCTGGTTTAAAACAATAGCTTCACAGATCCTTTCGTCAAGCTCACATAATTTATACAAGGTGCTTCATAGCGGGAATCACTTTTGACACATGGGGCCATTGCTTGTTAAAAGCACTTCCACAAGGTACGGTGATACGAAACCACGAACATCATTTGAAATGAAGCCTTCAGCAAAGGAGGTGAGGGGATGGGGATTGTCGTTGAATACCTGTGATTTGATGTTGCTAAAGAGGAGGGTTGGAAGTGGAGTGATGAAGCAGTTTTTTTTCTTTTAAACCATAGGCGTTGATTTGTGAAGTTCTGAATCTGCCAATCTGAAGATAGTTACCCTCCCTAAAACTAACAGTTCGCACATGAAAATAGGCCACCCCAAAAAAGAAGCTAATCTCCCAACCATCCAGTTTGCAGGGGCTACGTCATCTTAGTTTCAGGGAGGGTCAGCCATCAATGGTTCAACTTCCAACTTGTCATGGTGACCTTCCAAGCTGTCCGACCAACCCTGGCTGATACGAAAGGATTTGTATCCGTAAATGGAGTTTCCGAGCTTGATATCATGAGCCTTAACTGACTGGTGCTTTGATGATGCCATGTTTGAATCCGAGCTGGCATGGTTTTTTGCACCTCGCTATGGATTTCCAAATTTTCAGTCAGCAAATTAGCAAAGCTCTTTTTGCCTAAGCTTTTTGGGGGATTTTTAGCGGAAACAGAATTTGTATGAACTTTTTTTTCCTATCCCGGGGAACCATTGAGCACATGGGGTGTTTTCTGGGTTTCTCCACACCCCTGTGGTTCCGGGCTTGAGCAGCAGGGTTTTGCTGAGAATTGTTGGGATGAAAGACGCATCCGTTTATTTAAGCTTGTTGGGTTAGTCACCTAACTTTAGTACATACCTGGGGGATTATACTCAATGAGGTGTCATATGTCATTCCAAGGATTTTGGTCCACATCAACCATTCAACAATATCATCAATGGTTGTTTGTCATGCTGTGTACTTGGATATACATCAGTATATCAATTATACCTACTTATTGTTAAACCTCTTCAACCCACCAGCATTTTTCCCAGGATGAACCACACCATCCCAACGTCCAAGAGGCCAGTCCTGATGCTGTGGTCTCCAGCCATTCAGTGGTTGATACGGTGATTCACTTGCGATCCGTTCCTGGGAGCCCAGGGGTTCTGATGTCCCGCTGTGGTTGATTCAAGTGATAAGACCAGATGATAGAAATTACCTGGGGAATTTTGAGGAGATACCCCCAAAATGTGATGAATTTGTTACTATATGTATATATATGTATATATATATATATCTATACCATCAGACACCCAGACCCACATGAAACAGCGAGGGGTTAGCCAGTGTAATCTGGCTGGACGTTTAGGTGCTTCCACAAAATTGGCATGGGCCAAAAGCCGTGTGCAACTTTCTGAAAACGATGGTTCCAACTGCTTATAAAGAGAATTGGATGTCGCCGATGAGGCTGAATTTTTTGTTGGACAAACCAGTACGACGTAACGCGGCCTTGGCTGATTCAGGAAAATCAAAAAGGCACCCGATAAGGTTCCTAAGGTTCCGCTGAAACATATTGACCCGTGGGGTATTACTTGGGTTGGCAAACAAGACACCTGACTTCGACGCTCAGGTTTGTCCTGAGCACCCAGTGATTTTGGTAGCAGAAGTCATTGACTTTGATGGCAATGGAGGTGTGATGCGCAAGGACAGGTTTCCCAATAGAGAGTTGGGTCCCGAAATGCACACATTTCCCCGGCGAACATCTTCAAGATGCAGTCAGTTTCCCTTGGATACTTGCATATGACTCCCAACCGAGAATCCGTGATTTCAATTTCAAACAGATCATTACAGTTTTTTGTTTTGCTATGTTTTTGTTGCATTCCCAAACTGCAAGACTCTTTTTTGCTGGAAGCATCTAAGACAACAAAGACCAAAACGGCCGCCCCCGGGCACAAACATTTGTCAATGGTGCAGATGTTGATCAACGCAATGCCTGCAGCGTCGTCCCTGACGATTTGTTTCTTGACTTTGCATTTGGAAATGAAGTATTGCAACAGCTGCTACTCCCCCTGAAAACTAATATATTTCCTGAAAATTGGTGGTTGGAAGATGAAAATTTACTTTGAAGAGAGTCCTTTTTTTCGGGACATTTTTCAGAGGTGTTTTTGATGGACTGAAGGTGTGGTGGATCCGGACCCCCCCTGAATTTTTGTTTGGATGTTTTCTTACAGCAAAGATTGGGTTTTCCTGCGCGTCCCTTGACTGAAAACTGGATACCAGACGGCATATAGTACATTCTAGATTGGATCTATCACCAAGAATTTCAGGTACCTAAAATGGAGGTACTGAAACCTTATTTTCGGCTATTTTGAGGGTGGGTTTCCCCTTACATAAGCCGTATCCATGCAGCTTAGATAGGTGAGTACCTCCATTTTAGGTACCTGAAATGTTTGGTGAATCTACCCCCCACCCAGGTTGCCCAGTTACCACCAGGATTATTACATTTTTTGTAGGGAATCCCAACCTTCACATTTGCCACAATTGCATCCTGGGTGGAGACCCCGATCCTTGTGTAGACATGACCTGCGGCTACAGGACTTCATATTAGTGCAAGATGGGACCACCAGTCATGGTTGCGTAGCCACCTTCCCCCTACTGTACCATGAGTTCTGTTAATTTAGCTTGGTGGAAATATGATGATGAAGAGTATCAATTACACATTTGTTTTAGCATCAAGAACCTCGACAAACATGGACTTCAGAATCATTCGTTTCACCTTGCATGTTTGGCAGCCAAATACTTTCTAGCAAGCAACCGAGTTGAATTTTGATGATGTTTGCATCACAATCAGCCTCAGCATGCAAAAATTCCATGCCATCCCACACCATTGACCCCTCACCAATCTACAAATGCAATCCATGAAGCAGCAACTTTTCAAAGCTTTCCAACCTACCAGGGTTTTGGTAACATGGCATTTCTTTGTAACGAAACCATTGTTGGTGCATTTGAAGCAACTTCTAACCTCTTATTGTTCTTTAGAGCTTTGTTTGTTGATCAAATAAAGATCACAAAATCACATTGTTGAGTGTTGATTCGCCAGAACGAGAAGTGGTGAAATCTTTTTTTGTTCAACTGGAAATGGTTTTGACCCAGGATTTGACGTGAGATTTTTTCAGCCGCTCACAGGCTCCTGCGCAGCGATCTCGGTCGCTTCCTAGATCAGATCAAGCGCTCGTCAGAGAGCCTGGGGAAGGAGGGTACGGCCATTGAAGGGCTAAGGTATATAGATATATAGACTGCACGTAAGGAAGCAGTAATTCATTCTTGGCCATACAACCTTCCAAAAGATACCCTTTTCTGAAAGCAATATTCCCTTCATGGACCAAAGTCCGCACCATTTCCAGTTGGTTAATTTCATGTTTTCACCATCTACCAATGGTTTTCAAAAATGGTTTTCTGGAATTTTCTTCCTCAGAAGTTAGTAGCCAACTGAAGCACGAATGGAGGGTCCATGATGAAACCGTGGATCTTGGGTTTCCTTTTGTGAGGTTTCTTTGTGACACCGCGAAACCTGTGTTCTAAGAGATCAGTCCTTTGTTTAGTCAAAGTCATGATCTCTTCCACTCGGCGGTTAAGAATCAACTTATGATTGGGTACTGTAGGGGTTATTAAATTGGCCATTTTGTGGGGATCAAACAATGCAAACCTTGTAGTAGTGCATTGTTTGGCTGGGTAAGATAATGACCCCTGTACTTACTTTCAACAGAAATCAATCAGTTGATGGTTCTCAAAACTGTCTCATGAGTTTGATAGGCTCCACATTTTATCCACAAGAATGCCGGAGTGGAATTTTTTCCATCAGTTTGAAACACAGCACTAGCTGATTTTAATTGAAATCCCCTCCTTTTTGGGGGGCCGAATCATTCTGAGCCACACGGGCCCCACATAAACTGCAAACCCAGTGAAGAATGCATAGGTGCAATCGATGAATAGTAACATTTCACAATTGATACGTATTTCTTTGAATTTCAGCAGTATCGGGATCTTCCCCATCCAACAAATAGAGTGTGACCACCCCAAAAATCATACACTCCTTTGGTAGGGGTGACATGTTTTTTTTGAATTCATTCCCCCAAAATCAAAAAAAATACCCGAAAAGATTTGGACCCATTTAGTAGAAGATCCATACTGTTGATGGTTCAGAAATTCAGCCAACCCGTCGAGGTTGGTGATTTATCCTCATTATTTGCAGGGTTTAAACAAATACATCCCAGGTGGTTGGCCTTGGGATTTCTGAACCATCAACAGTATCATTAGATATGGAGGTTTCCTAAAATGCTGGTACCCCCCATTTCACACCCCAAGTGCTGATCATTTTTTGGTAGGAAAACCACTAGTTGTTGGGTACCACCCTTTTAGGAAACCCCCCAATATGTCATCTTTCGCAGCTTTCTACTGGCATCCAAGGGACTGGGGGGGGTTGGAAACTGATGAAATCCCCTCTGAGGTGCCGCCAATTGAATCAGGACAGGGAGTGGTGGCTTTCAGTGAGGGAGGCAACGCGTTGTTTTTGGGTAGAGAAGTGACCATCTTGGTGATTTTGGTAGGAGGGTTGTTGTTTTTTGTTTCCAAGTGTTGGAAGGATGATGAAACGTCCTTTTCTTTTAGTGAAATTGTCTGAAAAAGTGGGTTTTTGAGAAGAAGAGCAAAAGGCTTATATCACTTTGTGGTGTTGCCATTTGTTTCCTACTGTTGATGGTTCAGAAATCCCAGTTGATATGGTAAATATCTCATTATTTACAGGGATTTAGCACCATCCAACCGGTGGTTGGCCTTCGGATTTCTGAACCATGAACAGTAAGCAGGCGCTGGTCCGGTACCTAGTCATTGCTCCGACGTCCCCGGCTTCGCAGAAAGATGATCGGCCCAATAGTCGATTAAGGGACTACATGACCGACAAGGTTCCGGGGGGTGGCATCCTGGTTGTTGATGATACTGTTGATGGCAGAAATCCGGCGAAAACCCATCTGTTTTCTATGAAAACCCTATGAAACATGGGATAGTCTCCATATCAACTGGTGATCGCAGGATTTCTGAACCATCAACTGTAGGGAATCATAATCATCCTCCAAAATTGATTCGAAAGCGGTTTTTCAAGGTTGCTTGGACTGGACATTTGGACACCTATGCTGTATCATCGCCTTGATTGTTGACAAGTTCACCAGCCGTTTGACAGAACAAACATGTGGTTGGAACTCCTCACCTGTGGTTCATGGACATATTTAAAACATAGACCTGTGGCACCTACGGTTTAAAACCTAAAAGGTCTGGCTGAATGACTTGTTTTTTGTGGGTATGTTCATACTGTTGATGTTTGGTCCAATCCTACATTGTTGAAAGGTTTTTCAGAAGATCTGTTCCATGTCAAGTTTCAAACACTCCTCTTCCAATGCCTTTGAACTGTTGGGGTTTCAGGATTCCAAGTATTTGATGCCATTATGCATTATTCACGGGGTCTTGGTGTTTTTCTTTCAAATTATATACTATGGTTTTAATTTCCGCCCCAAAAAAGGGGGAGATCCCGATTCCATCATTTTGGTTGGCATGTCTTTATCAGATGCTTGGTGGGAAAAACCCGCCAAGCACGGAGGTCTGTCCTTACGTGGCACGCTTGAACGAGGCGGACCGCAGGAATATTTGCAGAAGTTTTTTTTGCGTTTTTTTTTTTTCCTGTTCTCAGCGTTGTTTTCTTGAGGTCACAAATCCCAAGCAACGTATTTTTTGTAGATTGATGAACTACCAATCTATAAAAAGCTTCAAACGTTGGCTGCCAGGTGACCATTTTCCGAGGTCCTGCTGAAAAGGGCTATCCCTTCTTGAAGGCGAAGAATTTCAATGAAACTTTGGGATGGGACATAGGCACCATAGGCCTTCAGCAAAATGCCACCCGAAATGATTTTTTGTCATTGGATCTACCCCCCCTTTTCCTCCAGGATGCAATCGTCACCAGGAGAACTTATTATATTTTTCCCCAACAGCAGAATGCTATGTTTTTTTGCACAATATAGATTTTTATTACAAAATCCCAAGCCTAAAACCTTCATTTGTGACTGGCATGCTGGGTGGGGGGTAGACCTTGCCCAGATGAGGTCGACTTCAGAGACAAAGTCAGAAGCTGTCCCACCCGTTGATTGACGAGGGTTTATAGATCATACGGGAATGCATGCAACGTACATCCGTTCATCCATACATCCATACATAAATAGATAGAGGTGTATAGAGATGGAAGAAGGTTGACCATGAACTATATTTTTTTCAAATCTGAGATGAGGGCAGCTCCATTCTCTCATGGGTAACTTTTGGTACTCCAATTCAACGCTTTGAAGGGATTTCTTTGCCATGTCAGAATCTAGGTACAACTTTTTGAAGATGAAGGCTACCAATCACTTTCAGTAAAATCTCATGAACCAGGACAATGAAAGGGTTTTAAATGGATATTATTAAAAAAAAACAATTGTAGAACCGACTTCCATTTGTTTTTTGTTAAAATGAGCTTCTGTCAATGGTCCGACAGCATCTTGGAGGCATATGTGTTCCCTGACATCATTGCAGATGATATTGCCAATCGCTTGGATCACCTTCATCTCACCTAACATTTCACCCTTTGTTTCGCCTTGTGGCCGAAGGAGACGCTGCAGGTCACTGTACTATTGATGGCTGTGCCACGTCAAAGGGCTGCATTGCAACAGGCTGGGGGTGGAAGAAGGTTTTCACATATAGATCCTGGATGCATGTTCACTTAAATTGGTGAGTTTTTTAATGGAATTCCTTTTGTTGGTATTGTTTTTGTAGATGATATGCGGGTTTTCCGTCAAACCATCCATTGTGCCTGGACAATCGATTAAGATGATATAATACAGAACAGTTGAACTCGACGTCCTTTGCCAACTTAATTAAGAAGAAAATAAACAACAATCTCAAACAAACCAACTGCCAGTCATCTGTGTCTCATTCTTTCCACAAGGATTTAGCAATGAACCATTCCAACCTACCATGACAGTTGGGCAAAAAATCACACAAACAATTCGCTTACAAGAATTTGGGCGTTGAACAGCCGTCCTTACTTTTCGACCTGCTCATGGCTGGCATCGGTGCCGGAACCCTTGTGCAACGACCTTGCAGGTCTATTATCAGACGAAACCACCCGTGGATTGGTGAGCCCTGGTAGATGCTGATAGGTGCTGAAGGATACTGTATTTTTTGGAAGATCAGATAACTAGAATTTCTAGGTACAGCATCCTAACAAGAATTCTACGTATTTTTTTGTCTTCCAAATTTCACGGCTTCAAGCTCTAGATCATGGAAGGTAAACAAGTCATTTGGGAGTTGCAGGATGGTGTTGTGGCAGTGGGGCAGTTTCTGGATACGGCAGGATATCACAGCCTGACCCAGGTTGTGCAGAATACAAGGAGTTCATATTTTTTTTGAAATATCTTGCCAGAGTATGGAAATATCCATAACATATTCCTGGGAAAACTCCGAAAAAATCATCAAACATTTTTTTTGGGGGGGTTGTTTTATATTTGTTGAATATGTGGGGTTACCCTTCCTCCAATAAATCATGGTTCAGTAAAACATGGGTCCCTCCAACAGGATCGTTACCTTTAAAAAAACAGGTCCATTTTCCACTGAACCATGATTATGGGGAGAAAGAGTAGCTGCACATGTCGGTTATAGTTATAAGTTATAGGGTTATATACCAACCCGAATCATATGGGAAATGCTTGGGGTGGGACCTATAACCCTGATGTGTAGTTGAGAAAAGGAAAAATCAACTTCAAAATGGCCTTGGGAGGGGACATGTTGGTTAGCATTTAGGAATCCCCCTTTTTGTTGGAGGGACCCATTTTCCACTGAACCATGATTATGGGAGAAAGAGTAATCACATCTGTTTCTTGGAAATTCTCAAATTTTGGATGACTTACGGAGCTCAGACAACTTGACGATTCTCAAGGTATGAGCAGCTAGCAGAATACCAAGCTTTGGTCTCCCGTGGGGTGAGCCCAAAAATTGGAGCAGCAACGCAGTGATTTTCTAAATTGTGGAAATATATGAAATACGTATTCTTTGTATTGTTCCATGTGATTTACAAAATGGGTTCCGGATACATAATATGAAATATCTAATTTTTATAGATAGATTGGTCCATTTGTATTCTTTTATATACCTGGGAAGCCAAATGACCCTTGTTTTGGGTGGAAAAGGAGGCCTTTTTTATGAGGGATTGACCTTCAAACAGAAAGGTCAAAAATAAGGTCTCTAGGTACATAGTAATCTCTACGTATCGTGCTTTAGCTCAGGGAAAGTGGTATGTCCCACAGTTATGGCTGGTCAACCTAACCTTGCGGGCCACGTACCCCCCTCAGAAAAAACACAATTTTTTGAGGCCTTATTACGGGCAATCAATGGTTAATAAGCCTTAATAAGGCCTTATTTAGCCATGACACAGCTTTATTTCGGACATTGAGTCCAATGCATCTAAACCCCGTGGCGCAGCGAGTGAAACCCAACCATCAAGGCCTCAAGGCATTTCTTGGGGGGTTGAACTCACCTAGTCATGAAGGATATCAACTTCAAAATAATTTTGAGGACTTGATTTCCATCCTGATGGTTGAGACTGTCAAATCAAATGACTATATTTTGAAACTGGGTGAGACTGGGAATCCTGATGACCAATGAATGGCAGGCTTCAACTCATGATTTTGAGACTGAAATAATCATCAAATAAAGGATCTCACCACAGGTTGCTAGCTATTCCCCCGCAAAATACGTTGTGATGCAAATTTTCTGGATTTCTTCACTGACACGTCTTCTTAGCAGATTCTAGGGACCGAAACTAGTGGACCTCATTCCAAGCATTCAATTTTTTTTTCAGGGAGGGCATGGATGAGCCATTCGGCCAGACATGAAACCGTGTCAGGTTCAAAGGATGCCTGTAATTTATGCCAGACATCAGTATTTTCCAAATGTGTTCTCTCAAATGTGTTTTCCAAAATCTTTGAAACAGCAAACGTCTTGCCAAAGCCAATGACAGGGAGTTTTCCTGGAAAAATCGCAAGCCCCAGATTGGAGAAAGGGGACTGCCTTGCCAACCGGCCCAGGTTTTTTTCTCTTGGCTCGTGCCATTGAAGATCTAACAAAACAGCAGGTTGGCGGGGAAGTGTCCGGCATCATGTGATGGGATCCGTTGCAGATTCCATCATATTGGCAGCTTGCAGCTGAGACGTTTGGGGGAATCTAGGTATTTTGACTGTGCTGGATAGCCACCTAGCACGCGTTTTGTTCCACCAGTTCCCATTCCCAAATAGCTCCCTTCATACTGTCGTTCCACAAAATTGGGGTAGCCATTCATTTGCATGTCTTTACTGCTTGAATCCCACACCAGAATAGTTTCCCTTCAGTTGGTATCTCACAATATCCCTGTGCATTTACTGTTGTAACTGATGCTGATTCAGCTAACCATATGACTTCCCCACCCAAAACAAATACAGAAAGCGACTGAAGGTGGGGGAATCAGGAGAATCTTCTCCTTTAAACAAGAATTTGGAAACGCAGAGGATAAGATTCACGACCTCTTGACCACTTTTGAGTGTCAAAATGGTGGGTTTTCATCTTTGGAATATTTCACCATTTGGGTACTTGGTGATTCATTGATTCTAAACAAGGCATTATAATACAAATTATACACAGGACACATGCATAAGTATACATATATACAACTTTGCAGGCCTTATGCAATCCACAGATTTTGCCTGGATTTCTGGTTGGAACCAGGCGCACAAGGCGGTGGTGGTGATGCCTATGATAGGTCCGGGGGGGGTGGGTGATGACGGCATACCTGGAAATTGGCATTGTATTTGGAAGACTTTTCAGCCGGGTTTTGTTGATATGTTTCTCTGTTGTTTTGGGGTAAATCAAAAAGAAATTTGGTGGATTTTTCTTCAACAGTTGAGAAAGGAAGAATTCAGAGAAAAAATACATGTTTGGAGTATCAATGTTGTTTTTTTTTCTCCTGAAATTATATGCGAATCGAAATAGATGGTGTAGAGAAGGGCAGACTTGGAACACACACACACACACACAATATCCGTTAGTTTTTTTTTGTTAATATATATCGCACTTCAGAAGTGTTTTCGGAACATCACCTGGGGTCCCCACCCCTAGGTTCATTGGTAGGTGAATTTTTCGTTGGACGGGAAGGCTGTGCCTCCAATGTGCAACAACCACATGATGCAATCGCGAACTGTTTGAAGTGTTTTGGTCGGCAATCATTGATGGAAAGGTCGTTTCAATTATTTTTCATGTTCACCCCTATTTGGGGAAGATTTTGACTAATATTTTTCAAAGGGGTTGAAACCACCAACTAGATTGATGTCATTGATGGAATCTGGGTGACTGCTGATGGCTATGAAACGCAGCAAAATGATGCGAAACACATGCTGCTACGAAAATGCTGTGATGTTTTTTAGTTTTTTTTTGGATAGACTGTGATTGCTGGTTGTGAAGATGTGATTGAAGAAATCTTTGGAACTTCTTGAGAAGAAAGCTTAGATGTAATGTTTTGATGGAATTAGCCCATGGAAAACTCCACATTTAATTTGCCCACATGTACTCACAATTGCAGGTGCTTTGGAAGAGATTTCTTTCGGCGCGTTTTTGGATGATGACATTTTCTCAGGTACCAGAGTCACCATGAGAAACAATGCTCAAGAAATGTGACCAAAAGGGTCCATGACTGCCACTTCAACTTTCATCAAAAATCCATTGAAAAATGCTTCCCGAGGCACTGGAAGCAAAACTACAGCCACATGATGGAAGCCTTACACATTTGTTGCAGGCGAGTAACAGTTGGAGGGCTTCATCTTTGGTTTGTTTTTTTTGGGGGTAACAGAGGGCCACATTTTCCAGTTTTTCCACGGGTCAACCTCATTGGGGAAATCCGACCCCCCCCCCCCGAAGTGATCGAAACAATTTTTTGGTTGGTGAATTATTTGGTGAAATTGGTCAGATGACGTTATTTCAAAAGGCATTTTACTTGGGGA
This sequence comes from Breviolum minutum Mf 1.05b.01, assembly GCA_000507305.1. Lineage (NCBI taxonomy): Eukaryota > Dinophyceae > Suessiales > Symbiodiniaceae > Breviolum > Breviolum minutum. Next base: position 131,824 of record DF239610.1, on the reverse strand, counting down.
GTTTGGTCTTGTTTCAGAGAAGGTTACAGCTTCAAATAGTGTAATTCACCCAGAACTATTGTAGATTCTGGATTTGTTGGTAAGAAGCCATAGGAGTTGTCAACGAATCCGTTTCTCCGTATTTGGACCAAAAAACAAAGGCGACAATTTGGAGATCAATTTTGGTCTTGGTCGAAAGATTCGGAAGGTAAATTGTAGACCTGAACCCCGAGTTTTTTCTTCCTACTGTTGATCGTTCAGAAATCCGGCGAGCACCAGTTGAGGTTGCTAGTCTATCCCATTATGAAAAGGGTTTTGTACATGCCAGGTGGTTGTTTGGGATTTCTTCCAGCAACAGTAGTGATAGTGAATCATGTTGGCATATAATTCCCAGTTCACTATTGCGTTAACTTAGAACATTTTAATTTATCCAATTCTCACGTATTGTTGTAGTTGTATTTGATCCTCACAGATGCCGAAGACAAAGCTCAGCCAGTTAACCTATGTGAGTTGTTTTTCGATAGTGGAACCAATGAATCATCGATTCTCATAGTCCAGCATGACACAGGGAATCGTGGAACCGTTATTTTGAGAAACCGTCTTCATCTTGATGCAACATGCATTCCCAGTGTCGTGTGTTTGGAGACTCCCAGGAATCGACGAGGTCCCGACAATGTTTTGACTGGTAGGGGGGGCCCAGATCAAAGTAGAACTTTGGCGCCCTCTGAAATTAGCTGAGTGAATGAAGGAACTGGTTCTGTACCCTATCGTGGTTGCAAAAGAGTGAGATATATATATATAATATACACTGTATATACTAGGTGGTGGTTTCAATTTTTTAAATTTTCACCCCTACTTGGGGAAGATTCTAATTTTGGCTAATATTTTTCAAGGGGTTGAAACCACCAACTAGTATATATTTTTATATACACACATTACATATTGTATATCATATACAGACATATATATATTTACATTTGCGTATACATATACATATGTTCTTTAGATATGTAGACGTGGTAAGTATTTCAAGGATATGTCGTTGTTTACGATCATCAGTCAGCATCCCTATAAGGAGGCAGATACACCCCCGAAAAAACAGCTGCAACCACTGACTTCATGAAGCCTTTTATCATTGGGCTGCTTCAGGAAAGTGAGGGTTCTAATGTGAATCTTGGTTGTTTTGAATGCTGGAGGACTTCTCCGGTCTCTCTCCATGTCACAAGTTGGGAAGGTATCATGTACTTTATTGTCCAAACTAAAGCGGACGCACAAAAGGGAGGTGACGAGGCCATCTTTGGGTATGACTTTTTCAAGAAACACATATGAAAGGGGACATAGTTGAAGCACGAACATCTCACAAGAATCTTGCGCTGTTCCTAGTCTGATCCATGTATATATGTATATACACGCTTTATGTATATATATATACATATCATAATGATACTTATATATATATACACGTGTTGGTGTAATAAGTAGTCCGGAGGCAGATGAATGTAATCGGAGTGTGCGGTATTTGTATCAAGCCACCTCTCCGGTACTTGTATCAAGCCGACGCTCAAGAACCTCGGTTTATACATAAATAGCATTTGAGGATGAACATTTGGGTGAAAGAAAGCGGTTGGAATTATGACAAAATCAATAGGTTTCAACATCTTCGAACAGTGGTCTGGAAATGGACCAGCAGAAAAAATGGATAGTTGCCACTTCGCCATGGCAATTTCTTCATTTTAATGACCTCATGCTGCGTTCAGGATGTGAGAAATTGAAGGGTTTTTGATCCCCGCATTCCTACGAAAGGGAACCCCAAGGACATCAAGATTTATCGAATCTTCTACCCACGCAGTACCAGTCAGAGGAGATGGTTAAAGAAAGGATGCAATAAAAGGTCCCTCGAACAAAATGTAAAGACAGCCAACAAGAAAGGCTCAACTGAAAAACATGAAACAAAGCAACCCCAAAGTGAGAAGCAAATAGGGTTTTTCCTTGGATGTGTGTCTTTGGAAAGAATAGCCGAGACAATTCCTTACACCCCTGAAGTTTAACATGCTTCACCTGAAAATCACCCCCTGGAAGTTTGGAGATTCCAACTTTGTAAACCACCATTTTCAGATTTCAGGTTCCATTCGTTCAACTTCGGGGGTGTAATTTCTGTAGAAAAGACGATGTTTTTTTCGTAGGAAACTCATCAAGCCTTCCTCAAGCCCCGTTGCTCAGCACGCGTCCGCGCGGCGGTGAACTTGCGTGAACGACCTGCACCTGGGCTGGATGCGCATCACAGGTGTGAGCCTGGGTTTTAAAATTTGGGGGGGGAAGAAGTGGATGTTTGTTTGTTGTTTTTATTTTAAATGGTTTTGGTATTTTTTAAGTCTTAAGTTGATGATGATGATGATGATGATGATGATGATGATGATGTTTTTTGACTCTTTTTTGTTGTTGATTCAAGTCATTTTTAGATATTTTGTGAGGGAAAGGGTGATGATTTGTCGTTTATTGGGATGGCTTCAGGTAGGATCCAAGATCCCACGGTGTCAAGACTTGCTTGAATGATCCCTACTTTGTCAGCAGAGATAGGAATTGAGAATTGGCTGAGATCAGGACAGCAAGAAACATAGATGAATATGGATTCTCCAAATGTGTCACAAGTGATACTGTGGTGGATGGCCTATAAGCGGTTATCAATCGGTGCCATTTTGGCTCACAGCCATAACCTCCATTCTTCTTTTTCTCCAACACACCGAATGGAGGATAAGAGCCCGAGGGAGGGGATACCTGCATGGGCGGGGCCTCAGCCGGGTGAGTCTTCCAGAGGTAGGGGATTGGAAGATTGGAGGAGGAGAGCAACTCCAAGGTCAAAGTACCCTGATGAGGAAGTAGATTCGAAATCCCGCAGTCGTAGAAAGGAGAGATCTGCAGTTGACTCTTCATCCCGGTCTAGGAGGCGAGATCGGTATCAGAATGCCTCAGGATCGGAGGAAGAGAGCAGACCTCCTTTGCGAAAAGACGGGAAGTTTTGGCCGCCCTTGGGAAAACAAAAGGCGTTACTTCAGCAGGTGCTTGGTCAGCAAGGCTGGAGATCGCCAACCTTTTGGAGATCGGTTGCAGCCCGGACCATGTGATATCCATGGTTAGAAAAGGGAAGGAAGCCGATCATCCTTTAGGAGCAAACGGGGAGCTCAAACTTGTTTGGGTCGACGGCGATGGGGTAGTGTGTGGCAAGGGAAAGAGGAAAGCGAGTAGGTCACCACTTGCGGAGCCTAGCAAGTTGGAAGATAGCTCAGCTGACGAATCCGAATTTGCCACCCCTGGGTCGGAGAAGACCGGCAAGATAGAGGCGAAAGCAGAAAGAAGTTCTTTCCCCCCTTGGGCGGAGTCTCCTGGAACGAGGGACGAGGTTCCACAATCCGTCCAGGCAGATGTTGCCCCAAAGGTGCCATCGTTGTCAGGCTTTGCCAAACCTGCAAGACCACCAAGAGGTTACGTGCCTGGGAAACCCAGAGATGATGAGCCGAAGAGGACACCTTTGGGAGAGGAGGCTTTTCAAAAGAAGGCCAACCCCCCAAGAGAAGGTACACCAGTTCTCGGCAAGATTCCTGTGGTTTCAAGCAAGGCTCGACATTGCCAAGCTCTTTAGCAGATAAGGAAGTGCAGGACCTGAAGAAGTTTCAGGAGTTCGCTCTCCTGTTCTTCGGGTTCCTCCGAGTGGAGGGAGTCGACATGGATCTTTTGGAGCTCGTCACTAAGCCGGACGGTACAGTGAACGAGGATCGATTTGCTTTGCACACCTCTCCTAACAAGGCTTCTACCGGTCTGAGGTACTCCAGACTGAATGAAGGGGCTTTTGGATTGGATCAAAGAAGATGATCGTCCCAGGCCCAAAGACGACTCTGTCTTCAACCGCCTTTGCCTGTTGGAGTATGTGGAGTGGAAGATTCAAGAGGGGTGTGGAGCTCACACACCTAAATCAATCCTCCTGGCTTTTGACTTCTTCAGCAAGGCTTTTGGCTATGAAGCCCATGGAGGACACTTCGGGAGGGCGAAGCGCTTGTCTGAGAGAGCGGCAAACAACCCAGTGAAGGGCAGGGTGGGGGCACCATTATTCTCAAGGGAGTTTCTCATCGCCCTTGAAGATTTGGTTTTGGATCCTTTCCTACCTCATGCCCAAAGGGTAGCCGCGGGCAAGCTCAGACTCTGCATCCAATCATCAACTCGCTACGACGACATTGCCAACACTCCGTTGTCACATTGCGAATGGGTGAGACGTCCAGGGGAGCTTGACATAGTAGCCCTGAGGTCCAAATCCCTGCGTGGCAAGACCGGATCCAGGCTTTGGATCGCCTCAGTGATGGGCATCACCGAGTCTGGCGACAAATGGTTGGCGACGTTGATCGAGCTGCTGTTGTCGATGCATGGGTCGAGGTGGAAGTCCGACGACCACATTGGTAAGCTCCCATCAAGAGATGGGAAGTCCCATTACGATTCTCCATCAAGGATGGAAGCTGATGTTCATGTCCTCAAGGCTGCTCTCATGAACTCAGGATTGGTGGGCAAGGATGCTAGCATTTCCCAAGATGAAGTGTTGGGAATGAGATGGCATGGAGCCAAATTCAAAGCGACCTTGGTCACGGTGATGCAGCACCTGGACGTTCCAGCGAGAGTGGTGCGATTTGCTGGATCTTGGAGCTGTCCCCAAGAGTCGATGGCAGATTTGTACCTTAGGGAAGCACAACTTCTCACGCTGGAGGCCCAGGAGAAGGCATTGAAATTCCTAAGGTTCGGAGGGAGTGTGCAAGGCCTTCTTGGTGAAGGTTTGCTGAAGTTCCCCTCAAAAGATGGGAAGCAGATGGGAAAGGAGCAAGCCCGCGAAGCCATGGCGACTGAGCAGGTTCCAGTTCTTCCGGCGGCATGGGTCAAGGCGGAGCTCTTTGACGACGTCTTCGAGAAGGGCCTACCTGATATGGAGAAAGTTGAGAAGGAGACGGAAAACAGGGTCGATAGCCCGGACCTGGAAGCGCTGTTGGAAGATCTCCTGTTGGAGGAGCCGGCGGTGATCCCTGAGGCAGAGAAAGTGGCTGAGGGACCAGTTCTTTCCTCAGCGGTGCAAGAAAGGCCTGTGGAAGAGGACGAAGGAGAGGTTGAAGATGAGAGCTTGGTCAGCCACTATCTGCAAGTGGTTCGACCAACTTCGAGTTCAAAGTTGCATCTCCCTCTCCCAGCCCACAGGATTTTAGCTTTGGGGACTGACCGCCCTGTACCTCGATGTGGAGCTCGAGGAGATTATGACTATGTTGGTGCAGGAGAAGAACTGAGTGCCGGGCTCTGCATTAGGTGCTTTGGTAGGGGCCCGTGCCCAAAGTTGTGTAGTTTTAGGACGGCGGATTCGGATGGCACCGGAGTCTTAAGGTGCTCCAGAAGGTGCAGTTCCGAAGGAGACCATGAGGAGCACCTCTGCGAATTTCATAAGTGAGTGGTCTTTAAAAGTTGAGCACCCCGGAGTTCTGGGAGTTTTTTTGAGCAGTTGCCGTAGTCAAGTCTTTCTTGAGTCTACTGCACCAGTTAGGGGTCGCTGCGTCCATCTCGCAGCCCGTCAACACTGTTTGTAACGTTGCAGCTGTTTCGACCTCAAACTGAGAAGCCCTGGGCCGAGATGGCTACCCAAGCAACATTGGCCTCGGCCTTTACAAAGGCTGCCATTCGGTTCAATGTGGCAGAGAGCGACTACCTGCTGCTTGGATCGATGGGAGTGGCGAACTTTGAGAGCTTGGCGTATCGCATTCCCAAGTCAGAGGACTTGGAGGAGATGATGAAGGTCAGTATCGCCCCTTATGCCGCCTTCAAGGGCGATGATGAGGTCCAGACCTTTAATCGTGAACCCCCAATGGCTTGGGGAGAATATAAGCTGTCAGAGGATGCGGCGGCATTGCGGAAGCTCTGGGCTATGGCCCGAGAAGTCTGCAAAGCTGAGATCGCTTCCGGTGCAACCAGCAAGCAGAAGGCTGGAGTCGCCAACTCCATTGCCATGGAGAAAGATGCAATCTTGGCCGGCATGCCCACACCGGGTAGTGATGCTGAAAGGCCATCATTGTACACCCTGACGAGGGTTGCCAAAAGTTTGGTTCCCCCTGGAGCAACCTACGAGCATATTCCGTGGGAGGCCTTTGTTGATGCAGAGGAAGAAGGGAGGCTGAGTAGGTTGGGAAAGATGCCCAAAGCCCAGCCAGAGTTGGTGATCAAGGATTCGAAGATTGCTCTGAAGGACAAAGTTGAGGAAGAGCTCACGGGCATTCAAGTGGTTGATGGTGAGAAGGTCATGAGGAAAGCTCTGGAGATCAGAGCCCGTGCCTTCTCGATGGCCAAGGTTGCAACCTATGAATCCTACAGGAGGCTCCACGACAAGTACTTCTCTCGAATCAATGCCACCGTACCTTCGGGTATGAGGCAACCTACAGTGAATGAGGTGAGAAGGTTCGACCGGCTGCTGCATGAGGAAATCATGAAGTGGTTGAGCAGGAACGTCGGAGAACTTGACAAGGGGGTCTTGTACTATCTCAGTCACGACGAGCTGGGGTTGTGGAGGCTCCTGGATGCAGTGGTCGAGACACTGCCTGACCAGGGCATTGAGAAAGGAGAAGCATCCGCAGCCAAGAAGCACGATCATCGTGAAAAGGAAGAGAAAGACCGGGACAAAGATGACGACAAGCCCGGGAGAGGCAAGAAGAAGTGTTTGGTGTGTGTGGCAAGAAGCACACACCATTCTGTAAACTGCCTGAAGGGTTTAGAAAAAACCGACGGGAAGAAGATAAGAAGCGCAAGGCAGAAGCTAAGGCCAGCGCTGCAGCTGCTGCTGCCAAGAAGTCCAAATAGGGACTGGGCCAAGAGCGGAAGATTGACCGATCATCCGAAAAAAGTGGCCCTGCTGATTCTGTCGGTCGATTGGTTGAACTGTTTCTTCTTGTTGTTGTTTTTGGACGGTTGATTCTCCTTGGGATATTCTTCGGGGATTGGATGTTTTTAGGGATTCGGAACTTCTTGATTCTTGTTTGCTTGCTGCTTTGCTTTCTCATTTTGCCCCAAACTGCGCAACTTTTAGTCGGGCTCGAGAAATCCCAATTAAAGGTGCCACCAATGCGCCACGCCCAATTCGTTCATCTGAGCACCCAGAGGGCATTCCTGGGAAGTGGCCAGAATGACGAAGAAACAAAGGGGGAGACTGGATGCAGATACTTGTATGGCTAACCTTTCGGCGGACAAGTGCCTCCAAGCTCTGTCTGAGGGAAGATTTTTCAGCCTAGAGCATCCTGAGGGCAGTATTGCGAGGTCACTCCCATCGTGGAAAAAACTCGCCTCCCATCCCGAGGTAGAAACAATCAGGTACACTACCTGCATGTTTGAAGGCTCGGAGAGGAGGAAGAGACAAGTCCTGTTGACTAACGTCAGCACCATGAGGGCCGTGATTGGCAAAGTTTGCAACGGTACCATGGTGTGCGACCGTACAGGAAAGAAACATAAGAGGTGGCGTCCGCAAGTCAAGGGGGGAAGGGTGACACAATTCTCTACTGGCGAGGAACGTGAATATCCAATTGGATTTTGTCGCGCTTACGCCAGAGGTGTCGCTGAATGGAAGTCCGGAGGGAGGTTCCTGGAGATTTTCTCAGGTCCAAATGCCCCTCTGAGTCAAGCAGTAGCTGACATTTTTGGTACAAAGGTTCCGGGTGAAGCAATCAAGAAAAAGGGACGAGGGGTCTCGAATGAGTTGCAGAGCCTGAGTCAGATTGTCGATAGTGAGGTGTTTGCAACACCGTCGACAGCTGGAAGTCCAGCAGCCAAGGTTGAGCAACTCCCTTTCCGACTAGCTGCAGTCGAGTCTGGGAGACAGCCCAGCTATGGCAAAAGAACTCAGTTGATTCCGGACGGTCTGAATAATGCAAAATCGCATTTCAGGGAATCGCTGAAAATCAAACACCCTTTCGGAGGAGACTCATCCCTTAAGGAGGATCACGTCAGAGCAATATCCTGGCAGGACCAGTCTTCCGTGGTCAATAACACGAGAAGACTGAGAATTCTTGCAGAGCTTCGGGTTATGGCCAGGTGTCCATCCCTAGCTGCACGGCAGAGTGAGATGAATGCTAGTGCTTGCCAGAACTCTAGCAGGTTGCTCGTGAAGCCTAAGACCGCCCTTATGGAGAAACTCCAGGCGAAGTTCTCGATAGAGGATACAGCAGTCCCTTCATTGTGCTTGCAAGGAATGCCCATTGTCGGGGACGCCCTTGAGAGCGCATTCTTTGAAAAGCATGTGGTGCCAGCTTCGGTTTCGGTCGAGAAGTTGCTGGCCACAGCTGAGGAGAGAAGGGGTGATACTCTTAGGAGAATATCTAGGATGGCTGTCTCTTCCGGGGAGGAAACTTCCCGAGCAATATATCAGAAAACCTTGAAGGAGGTATCTCAGGGTACAATGACAGGACCATTGACTCCTCAAGAGGTCACCGAGAGATTCGGAAAGTTCTGGAACTTGGTACCCTCCTTTGGTCTTCACCAGGGTGAAGATGAGTCCGGAAATCCAAAGTTCAGACGGATTGACGATCATACGGCCTCCTGGAACAACCTGGCGGCAACCAGGAAGCAGAGAATACCCATGGCCATGATTGACTACGTTGTCAACATGACCAGGGAGCTTTTCAGGGCAAGAGGTAAACCCTTGCATGTTTCCACTGAAGATATGAAAGGTGCATATCGCCAAGTGCCTTTGTCAGATTCCCAAACAGCTATATCTGTGACCGGAGTTTATAATCCAACCAATCAATCGGGTGAGTTGTATCTTATGCACGGTCAGCCGTTTGGAGCGGGACATGCGGTCCCAAATTTCTACAGAGTGGCCGAGTGGCTTTCGCGACTTTTGATCAGAGCCTTCGGCCTGCTGATTGATCACTTCTTTGATGATTACTTCTTGATCTCGGTGAAGCAGGAATCAAGAACAGCCTCCTTTTGTGTCAGGGAAGTATTCCATCTCTTGGGATTTATCCTTGACTCGGAGAAGTCACAAGTTCCTTCCGAAGTTGCAGGGGTCTTAGGGGTGTTGATAAACACCTCAGCACTCGTACAAGAACGACATCTTATTGTGGAGCCCAAACCCACAAGAAGAAGAAACCTCATCTTCTTGATTGACAGAATTCTGTCATCGGGAGAGTTGCAACCAACAGTGGCAGCAAGCCTAGTTGGAAAATTCGGTTTCCTCTGTTCCACTATGTATGGTAAGGTAGGAAGATGTTGCACAAATTGCATTCGAGCAAGGCAATATTCCCTGTCAGGTGCCCATACCTTAAGCAGAGAGATCATCATCTCATTGAAACTGATGAAGGAGTTTGTGAGGAGATCCTCACCCAGAATGCAGGCTGTTGATGCACTTCACCAGCCACTCATTCTATACACCGATGCGTCTGACGTTCCAGAGCGTACTCCAAGGTTTGTTGTCGGTGCAGTGATTTTTGATCCGGAATCAAACACCTTAGAGCATACCTATTGGGTCGTCCCAGAAGAAGTGGTCAGCCATTGGCTTCCAAAATCAACCTATATGGGACAGCTAGAGATTTTAGCAGGACCTTTAGCTATATCCACCTGGCACAATTTAATCTATAGAAGGCAGCTCATTCATTTTGTTGACAACGACAGTGCTGCCTCATGCCTGGTGAAAGGATATAGTCAAAAGACTGACTCGTCGGCTCTTGTAGGCGCATATTGGCTTGCAGTTTCTGATTGTCAAGCCGAGCCCTACATAGATCGAGTCGAGTCAAAGTCCAACCTAGCAGATGGACCTAGTAGGTTGGCTTGTCAAGAAGTTTTGGAACTTGGTTCCAAATTCGTTTCACCTATTGTAGAAATGTTGATGTCACCACTTTCGTTAACTTCACATTGGTTTCTGTAAATGGTGTGCGATCTGAGCTTCCACTCCAGCTCAGTCTGTAACTAGTGGCCACAATTTTCAAAGGGAAGGGAGCCACAACCTGCAAAGGGGAAAGGGCACCCCACCTTAGAAAGGCCTTTGGTGAGTAGCTCCAGCTGAGTAGACCACCTGTAATTCGCTCAACACAGAGAGGTCAATCCAGACTGGAGCTGAAAGGGTAACTCGCACCCATCGGAGATTAAAAAAAGAAGAAAGCGGCACCAGAGCTTCCTGTGTTTGGAGATTGATTAGCAAAAAGGGTATCCTCCAAATGTGTCACAAGTGATACTGTGGTGGATGGCCTATAAGCGGTTATCAATCGGTGCCATTTTGGCTCACAGCCATAACCTCCATTCTTCTTTTTCTNAATTTTCAAAGGGAAGGGAGCCACAACCTGCAAAGGGGAAAGGGCACCCCACCTTAGAAAGGCCTTTGGTGAGTAGCTCCAGCTGAGTAGACCACCTGTAATTCGCTCAACACAGAGAGGTCAATCCAGACTGGAGCTGAAAGGGTAACTCGCACCCATCGGAGATTAAAAAAAGAAGAAAGCGGCACCAGAGCTTCCTGTGTTTGGAGATTGATTAGCAAAAAGGGTATCCTCCAAATGTGTCACAAGTGATACTGTGGTGGATGGCCTATAAGCGGTTATCAATCGGTGCCATTTTGGCTCACAGCCATAACCTCCATTCTTCTTTTTCTCCCACCCACCCGCCCTAGGCCTTTTAGAGAAAGGCCTTTGGTGAGTAGCTCCAGCTGAGTAGACCACCTGTAATTCGCTCAACACAGAGAGGTCAATCCAGACTGGAGCTGAAAGGGTAACTCGCACCCATCGGAGATTAAAAAAAGAAGAAAGCGGCACCAGAGCTTTCTGTGTTTGGAGATTGATTAGCAAAAAGGGTATCATATATTATATAGTATATTGCGCATAGATAGAGCTATATATTGTATACATATGTACTTTTTTTTGCACATGTCTTTATATTGCGCCAAGCCAAGAGTTTTTCATTCTAGATTTTCAAGCCGGATGTAACAGATGTACATTGAGGATTCTTAGATTTCCAACAAGTAAACAGTGGTAGTTGAATTTAGATCGCTCAGATCATTGTTTTCTTTGATGCTGTTGAGCATGCTGTTGATGTTGACCAGAATTTCTCTAAGCTATGCAGCAAGCTGTTTTTTTGGGGGGATGTGGACTGCTTGACTAGGGAAAGTCACCCAAGGTAGCTGTAGTATTTTGACACAAAAATTGGGATGGTGTCTACGCAACATGCAGATGATTATGCCATCATCATCATCATCATCATCATCATCATCATCACTAGGTGGTGGTCTCAAACCAATGTTTTTTATTTGTTACCCCGAAAATTGGGGAAATTATCCACTTTGAAAAAAAACCTATGTTTCAAATGGGTGGATTCACCAACCAACCACCAACTACAGTCGATCATCACGAATGATGGCCTGCGAAGTTGCCAGGAATACAAAGATGAAGGCGAAACCCAGGAGCAATTGGAAATGACACCAAATAGATGTGTCCGAAAATAGTGGTACCCCCAAATCATCCATTTTAATAGGGTTTTGCATTATAAACCATCCATTTTGGGTACCACTATTTTTGGAAACACCTAAATGAGCCGCGAAAAAAAAAAAAACCTCCTACTTTCCATGGGAAATCCTGTTGGGTTTATAGGGATTACCTTATTTCATGGTTTTTAAAAATCTCATACAGCTGGGTAGTATATATCATCCCCTTTATGCCCTAAACAAGCAGTTTATTTTTCATTGCTCAAATGGACATTTCCAAGGGGCAATGTGGCGAGGGTGGGCCGTTCTTCTTTTTGTTTTCTGATGGTTGGGAGCGTTCAGATTTGAAAGCAACATTCCAAGAAAGTTTAGATTGTTAATGAGATTGACGAAGCGTTAAATCTTTCAGGTACCCAAAGTAAAGTAGTAGTATAAAAATGAGTCTCGCCAAATTAGAACGACGTCCTGTAACCTCAACCCAACATGAAGCTTAGAAATGGAAATCCCATTATTTCAGGGAAATCCAGGTTGGTGTATAATTTGGCCAGACACTAATGTAAATGATGTATACAAATGTTCTACCATACTTTCGGCTGTCGTGGTGAGAAGTCTGGAAAGATTGTTTCTCGATGTTCATCCGGAAAGGTCGTATCACTGTGCAAATCCGATGGGGTTCTTCTGTCAAATTGATACAACAAAAACATTAAAAACACATCTACAATCCCCGGAAGATTAACATGGTTCACCTGAGAATGCGGGCTCCCTAAAAAGAGGAAAATCATCATCCAAACCATCATGACTTCAGGTTCTATGTTAATCTTCGGGTGTGTGTATTGATCGGTAGGTGCTGTCCCCAGAAGGTGGACAAGTGATATTCACCAAGGTTTTCCCAATTGGGAAGCTGGAATGCATCAACTGCAACCAGAGTCGCGGGGCTCTGTACCTCCTCCTGTTTTTGGCATCGATGGGTTCCCAGGATCACTCTGGACCGTGCTGTCCTTGATGATCCCTTGGATGAAGATGAGACGGACGAGGTTCGATTCCGGAGAAATGACGATGGACTGAGGATTGGGACATCTACACTCCCTAAAACTAACAGCCATTGCCCCTGAAAATAGGCCAGGCCCCCAAAAGGAAACGAGTACAGTATTCCATATTAGTTCCCAGGAGTGTATCATGATTTTTTTTTGATGTTGAGCTTGGCGAAAGGTGATTTGTTTTTTTGTTGAACTTTGACTCCCCTCTTTTTTCAAAAAGGTGTGAGAAGATTCTTTTTGTGCATTGACCGCAGAGTGTTACATTTTTTTAGGGAAACCTTGATACATCATTCGAATAGAAGAAGACTTGGTGCTTTTGAATATTATCTTTTGTCCTGTTTGAGTTCCTTAAATTGAAACTGAATCATCAACATAGCGTGGGCGCTGCCACCGCTGGTGGTCTTCTATCAGAAAAAAAAAACGGAAGGTAAGCTTTTTTTTTTCTCAGGGAACACACATTGATGGGTTTTTTGAAGGTTGGTTTCATTGGTTGCAATCTTGGATGTATAGAACAGTTTGTGAATAAAGGGCTGGGTTTGTGGCTCCTGATTCATCTGTGAAATGATGCAGACATTGGTCGGATCCCAACTTTCAGATGGCAAGATGGGAAGTAACAACATTCTCTCCACAACAAAACATGCATCATGCAGGTATCATGCCTGGCATACACACCCTATATAAAGCTAACTAGTTGAAAAATGGTGGTTGGGAGACGAGTTTTTTTCTTTTGGGTTTTACAGCCTACTTTCAGGGGCTCCACAGCTGTTAGTTTTGGGGAGGGTAGTGTAGGATTCCAGAATTTTTAGCCCTTTTGTGTTTACCCATTCCCAGCCGCTTCGCCCTTTTTCAACAAACCACCAGGCCGTTGCTCAGTTCCGAGAAATTTCGGAACGTGCTGTTGAGTCCGGGGGCTCTCAAGTGAAGCAGCCCTTGTGGCTTGTGGGCTACGGCGGTAGGGTTCAAGACGACAGGGAGAACTTGTGGTATTTTAGATATACATTTCCTCCCATAGTCATAGAAGTGAAAGTGGGCCCCTGAAATAATAACTACCTTTCAAATACAGCCGTTTTATCATTTTCTACTTTCATGAATTATGGGAGAAAAGAGTAAAATTTATACATGTTATACATGAATCATGAATCCCTACAAGAAATGGGTTGATTTTCTCATTTCCAAACGTGCCAACCAGCACAAAACCGAGGTTTGGCACCGACCGGCGAGGCGTTTGACAAACCGCGGGTTGATTGGTGGGTTGGTGAGCTGATCTTTTCAGGAATTGGGTGGTTAGGAAAAAGGATAGACAAAACATCAAACCCATGTGAAACCAGGACCAACATCGTAGACATCACAGATTTCGGTCTTGATGATTTTTTATGGGAGGTTTAATGGAATGTCCGGTCTGGGATAGCTTATATGTATGCACGTTTCCAGTGTATTTTTTGCCTCTTTTGCTGAGATGGGGACAAGGATGATGTCTCAAAATTCAAAATTCAGGGACAAAAACACACCTCATTGTGCTTGAATAATGCCATGGGGCGGGGTTAACCGTTAACCCTCCATGTTGTGCTGTGAACATATCAATATTGCAATTTTGTAGTGATCCATCTTGTCACCTAGGCACCTCATGACCGCTCAAACAGCATCGATATGGTGTTTTTTATGTTTACGGTGGATGGATGTGCATCTAAAGTCTTGTTGGTGAATAATAAGTTTGGAAGTTTACTATTCTATGAAAATCCACCAGTAATACCAGTCTTTTATAGGTGTTTCCCGGGCTAGTCTTGGCAGCTGAACTTGATCCAGCAACCCTAAGATTACGAAAGGTCGCGAAATATGCCCGGACGTCGGTAGTTGCGGGACTCGCAACATGTCCTTCAGATCGAGGATTCTTTTTGAGGTTTGAACATGCATCAAGGTGCTTTTTCCTTCAAAGGGTATGTTGGTTTTGCGGTAGGTTCCCCCTGAAAAAAACCGTTTTCCCCGGGTTTCATATGATTTCCGTTTTGCCATCGCCCCAGATGTAGAGTGGATTTTGTTGAAAGTTTCGCCAGGTTCCATCCAATGGACTTCAAAGACCTTAGTAGATTTCATGAGGCCCCGTGGTGCTTCAGGGAAAAAGTTCTTGGAAAGTATGCAAGAACTGCGGGAAAAGGTGTGTTGTTATGAACTATATGACTATAGATTTTGTTGGATTATAGTTTTTGTTGCTTAGAAGATTTTTGTTGGAGTTTTTTCTTTGACCAAAAAAGAGCACTAGACTTAATGGATAGTATTTGATATCCGGAAGCTGATTGGCAGCCCCTTTTAATGCCCGTCTATATATACTACACACACATATATCATGTATATATATATACCATATTATATCATAATATTGTACATATACTTATATCATATACATATGTAACATATCAATTTTTCATCCAATGATCTCCACATTTTGGCCCCCCCCCCACACGTTTTGCTTCGATTTAAATCGACGGAGGAAGCGGAAGGAACTCCACGAGGTTCAGAAATCCCAGGCCTTGGGGACTTACGATCACCATGGTGTTACTCCCCGGAAAAAGAACGAATGTCACCTGAAAATCACTGGTTAAAAAAAGATGTATTTCTTGAAAGTTGGTCCGTTTCTTTGAAGGGACATGTTATTTTTCGGGGGGTGTTATAGTGATACTGAAATTGAGCAATGAAAAATAGGGCCCCTGATTGTTTGGGTTATATAGGGGATGAACAACTACCCAGTTATATGGGGATTATTTCATAAACCATGAAGTAGGGATCCCTATTAAACAACCAGTATATATAATGGATGTGATATTCCAATTAACTGACATGGCAGATACACCCCCGAAGATTAACATAGAACCTGAAAATTATGGTTTGGAAGATGTTTTACCTTTTGCAGGGGTGTATTCTCAGGTTCCATGGTAATCTTCCCGGGGGTATGGTATGTATTGTTTGTGTTGTGATGTTTTCCTTTTTTCTTTTAGAGAGACTGTTGATGGCAGAAATCCTGTTACCTATGAAAACCTACGGAAAACATGATATTCTCCATATCAACTGGCTAGCCGGATATCTGAACCATCAACTGGATGTCAAGATGGCGGATGGCACCTTCGCCAACCTACAAAGTAATGCTGAAACCCTCGAATGGACCAACAACAGGAAGATAAGAAACACAAGCACAAACCCAACCACCAGATGGTCAGAAAATCTCATCAACTCCCCAATATCCATATCTTGAACATTTGCCGTAAAGAAACGGAAGAATGAAATGAAACGATGCCCCCCAAAAAAATCGACGAAAAGTGCATCCAGGACATCAAGGGACCCATAGATAAACCAAGAAACCAACGGAAACGGCCCAAAAACTCATATTGACTGTGCACTATATTGGTTATCATGTCATATATGGCCCATATTGACCATAACCATATTGACATAACTACACAGTGCACTTTGGCAGTTTGGAAATCCTCGGGAAGGAGAAGCAACATTTTTGTTGCTTCCAGGGTTGTGGCACTGCTGATGCTTTGTAATTTGTCTCTGGGAGCCAGATGCAGCTGTATTCTGATGCGCAGCGACACGAATATCGGGGCCTATTTTGATGCAATCATACACACTTTCATACATAGTATACTTCAGGTCATGTACACAGAGTTGGTACATGCGTATGTGCACAACATACATTTGATGTTTGCACACACATGGTCACACAAAGACTCACATACTGCTACTTTACATCCAGTATTACGTAGCATGATCATGCACCTAAATGTTCCAAGATTTTCAGAGGCCAAATATCCAAATCCTTGATATTGATACCACATTCCCCCCTAACCTAAACAACCAGGTTGTGGTTTCAAATATTTTTTTAAAATTTTTTGGGTGGAAATGAATGATCCATTTTGACGCCTTTTTTTTCAAATTGGGGGACAAGAAACCACAGCACTACATCCCCCGAAACGAAAAAAAAAAACTTCTCGCTTCTGAAAGGATAGCGGCCCCAACACTCGTCGTACCATGGCGTGACTTCTCAGCCGCAACACTACTGCCGGGGGAGAAATATTGAGGCAAGCATAGTGATCACATTGAAGACCTCCATTTTGGTGAATAGATACACCCTCCGAAAATGAAGATGGAAGATGACATTCCTTTTCAAGCAGGTGATTTTCAGGTTCCATGTTGGTTTTCAGGGGGGTGATACAAGCATAGTGATCATATTGAACACTTGACTTCCATTTTGACAAATGGATAATCAGTTAATCGAGTTGACATTTGCTGACATGCAACAAGATGCCCAACATGAGATGGCAAAACCCCAACATATGCAGGTAACATATCCACGGGCTAAGAAATCTCCAATTCCAACCAGGAAGCTATTCCCATCTGATCCCCCCTTCCAATTTGAAGCAGATCTACCATGGTACATTACCAAACTAGTCCGAACCCCTGAACCCACTAGGGTCTGGCCGGCTGGGGTCCGGGGTAGATTCGTGCCTCTCCAACATCATTGTACACTCAGAGTTTCCATATGAAGTTGTAAGTGCTAGATGCGTGAAAGGCAGCGTTTGCCAAAAGGGGTTCTGCCGGGTTTGCTTGTAAACCTTTTTCATCAAGTGAATAAAATTGCGAAGTACTGCACATCTGTATGATTACTGTATATTATTTGTTCCAAAGGCTTATCATCTCTGTCGCCAGCGTCGACAAACTTGTCCCTCAAGAGATCGGTATCAAGCTTGTGGAGACGTCCTGGTTTTTCCAGGCTTTGGCAATGGCCAACCTCTTTCACAGCGTGGGGATGCTGAGAGCTTCTCCGACCCTCTCTGGGAACGATGGGCCATATCCCCTACCGTTTACGGCACGCCACTCTTGAAGATGAGGATTTTCCGGAAACTCCCACCAAATGGTGGGATATGTGATCGTTTTTTGGAGGGTGTGGGTAGAATGAACATTTCTTTGCAGAATCATCGAAGGTTGACCATTGAGAAAGCCGTAAGGATGAAGACCTCTGATGGATCGTTTCATGGACCGACATTTGGAAGGGATGTTAGTGGAAGTGTGGATCCCTTAGTAAAACCAAATTATATCAAGATTTCCAATTTTAAAAACTTAGGTTTCACTTGTTCCACAAGGTCACACCCAATCTCCACGACATGTAATGTTTACCCCGGATTAATAACCCCCCTGTCTGTTTCATTGGGGGGGTCTCATTTTAGTAGCAAATCATCAGTTTTGGGGGTACCACCCTAATTAAACAGACAGGGGGGTTATTAATCCGGGGTTGATATTATACTGTAAACGGTTCCATCTTCCATCCCCTCCACAAAATCATCAGCTGAAAGTTCCCATCATCTCAGATGAAGAAGAAAGACGCAGATCCCTTCGGCTTGATCAATGCCGAGGATTTTGATTTTTTTCGGGGGCAGGAACCGACCTTGGGGTTTTTGTTGAAGCAACCGTTGGTTGGTTGGAGTCTTCCTGCAAAAGTTTTTGGGGTTGGATTTGTTTTTTTCGGGTGTTGAAAGGGGGAGAGGGCCTCTATTGCATGAAAAAACATGTATGGTCTGGAATTTGTGGAATATAATTTCATACCTGGGCGTGTTTGGACTTGAAAACCCTCATTTTTTTAATGGTATTGGCTACTTATTTAGCTATAGGTTTTCTATTCCGGGTGAATCCTTCATGCAGTACAGCACCTTCCGTGCAGAAACAACTGGAATCCAAACTTTGCCTCTAGGAATATTATAGATTAGGAATTAAGTCATTGGTACAATTGTCCTAGATTCAATTTCCTCTTGGGTATACTTCAGTTCGGGATTTATCTGCTATTAAAAATGGCAATCTCACAGGGATTTTATGAAGGGACCGCCCGTTATTCAAGATCTTCCCTGCAAGTCCTGGTGGAGGTAGGTGATGATGTTCATTTTGTTGTGCCCAAGTTTCTTTCTTTGAAAGAGATATGAATCAATGGTTGGTGTTTAAGGGCCGTGATGTATTACAATATGAATCATTTGACTAGAATTTTGTAGGTATTTCCCTAGGATAGTTTTTACCCTCCGACCAAGAAATCTCCAGTTAATCATTGGCATGAAGGTGCCGGGAGCTAGGATGGAGGCACAATGTGTCATCAACATACCAGAAAGCATCCACATTGCATGACATTGAGAAGAGATATGTCAAGAGTCAAGATGATGGCAGCATTCACTTTAGAGATGCAAGACATGTGGATATTGAGGTCAGTCTCATGTTTGTCAGCTAGATTACTGCATTTGTTTTTGTTGTGGATAAGAAACATAGCGCACCTAAAATAAACATGGCAAATCCCTGTTCGACCACCGGTCCACTCTCACGGCTGTGCCTACTAATGGATCTTCGGACACGTAGGTAGCTTCGAAAAGGGCGATCTTTTGACAGATTTTGCTGCAATTGAGTGATGATTCAGTGTACCACAAAGTTCCATGTTGTTTTTGTTTGGGAGCGTACTCCTATGCCCAAGGGTGCCCAAGGTTGTTGAGATGCTTTTGCTCCTGCTGTTGCGCTGTTGCTCCTGTTGCTTAGGTATGAATCTCTTGTGGTGCCTTTGAGAGAAGAATTCGTGTGGGCATTCTATCACTATGTATTCAGAGTGTATACTTGCACATGTATGTGTTTGTATACGTACTCCCCGGAAAACTAACATAGTCCCCCCCCAAAAATGATGGTTGGAAGACTATTCTCCTTTTGAAATGGTCCCTTTTCAGGCCACATGTTAAGCTTCGGTGGGGTATCTAGAATTCCCGATGGGCCAATTGGTGTTTGATCTATGCCCTTTCCTGAATGCACGCTTGAGGACAGTTCCGAGGAAGATACCGACCAAGGTGATTGGATGGGAGGAGTGGATGGCAGGATACCATTGAAAAGTCGCTTAAGCTTGTGATCAGTAAGACTTTTTGAAGATGTGATAATCCTGGTGATGTCTGGAATATTGGATGGAAGGATATCCAAATTGATAGAAAACAAGAAAAAGCAGAACAACTGCTAGGTCCAGAATCTTGATAATGGAACCATGTCCTTGTCCAGCCGCAACATGTTTTGCACCTTGCTCAAGTGCGAGCTTGTTTTTGAATTCTGATTGCAAACCCCCTCAAATCAGCGTTCATTCGAAAATCTTGAGAACATCAATTAAAGATTAGAAATCAAGCCCGATATGTGGACATTTGGTGGCGCGCAATTGCACCCTTTAATTTCTGAATGATCATTAAGTTCCTTACAAGCGTTCCTAAGCAATCATACTGTAGGTGTTGCCCGGCTTCATAGACGCAAAACAATTTAGGAAACAAACATGTGAGCGGAAGGTAGGGCTGCCAAATTCATTCAAAAGCACATCGTCGGCAAACAAACTGTTTGAATTACTGATTAATTATTCTTCATCTCGATATGTGAGTTTTTGTTGAAGGCAAAAAAGATTAATGTCGTAGTTATAGAAGCAAAGAGAATCAATACGCAAGAGAAGTAATGAGATACAAAGGGCAACACGACACGCACCCAACCCGCCCACTTTGTTTTCCCACAGGAAAGCTGAGACTCAAGAGACACAGAAAGCGACATGAAGGGTCCCCCTGCAGTGCCAAAACCCCAATCAGAGCACCAACCTGCCTTTTTTTCCAACAAAGAAACCCATACAAGTACACATCTGGTGAACAAAGCATCTGAAAACAGACCATTTGTCGATTGGAAGATATATATCCTCTTAGGACATCAGGGTCCACTCACTAGAATCTAAAGGGCTCCACTCCCCAAAGCCAGCCTTTTTGCAGGAAAATCGCTGCCCTCATTTTGGGGGAAATAATACATGGACTAGGGGTGGTTATGAATCAACCCCAAAATAACTAGACCGGTGGTTTTTTCAAGCATTTTTTTATTTTCACCCCGAAAATTGGGGGAAATGATCCAAAATTTGACGGTTGCAATATGTTTCAAATGAGTAGGAAACCCATCACCAACTAGTAAATCATAAACCACTACAAGACTGGGTTGTTTTTCCCATTTGAACATGTGCCAACCACTTCGACTTTGCTAATGGTTGCTGTTGATGGAAGAAATCCTGCACCAGCTGATAGGTAGTTTACCCGCATTATTTACAAAAAAAATTGTACATCCCAGGTGGTTGGCCTTGGGATGTCTGAACCATCAACAGTTATGAACCACCCAATAAGGCCGGCGATTTCCCTTGGGAAGGATGGCCGCTAAGGGGGGAGGCTGGGCACCCCTTGGTCGCTTCCCTTCCCAGGCGGCTCTTCTGCTGCCTCCGCCGTCTCCGCGGCGGATGCCGCCGTAGAATCGCCGCCGTCCTGTTGGGGGGGCCTGTTTAAAAGGGGGGGGAAGGAGGTGGAGAAATGTGAAAAATCTCAAGAGATCACAAGAGATCTCAACTATTTAGGTGGTGGTTTCAATGTGGCTTCAACATGTTTCCAAGAAGTGTGTGCTATTTTTTATATATTTGGGAAATGATCCAATTTTGACTTGATAAGATTTTCCAGTGGCCAGTGAAAACACCAACTAGTCAATATAGGTGTTGTTTCTTCATGATTTAAGATCATTCTCACCTTTCCACCGTTTTTCCATTGTGTCAGAGTATGTCTGACACGCTGATGTACTTCTGGTGTCATTATGTTCTGATGATTCTTCATCATCTCTGCTTTTTCTTATTCATCTTCCTCTTCATGGTTTTCTGACTGTTGCTTGATTCTTAACATACCAAACATGATCAAAGTTTGGTAAGTTTGGTATATGACTTGTGTTTTTGTGTACAGTAGAGATTTTGAGGTTCCATTTGAAGCTTACCTTGTGGTGGAAGCAATCAGTAGCAGCAGTAGCTGATGGTTGTTGCAATCCATGTCCTATTTAAGGAACGGAACCTACATCTGGTGAAATTATAGCGACTTCACACGACCTAAAACCCGAAAATGTAGCTGAGGTTTGGGGAAATCCGCGGCTATTTCAGGGAAATCTAGCTTGGCGAAATAGATATTGTAATAGGCCAAGATACATACTTTGATTCTTTGAGAAGGCGTGTGGCGGTATGAACGGTATGATCGCGACTCGTTGACCGGACATGACCTTTCCTATATCTTCAACCTAGAGCACTGTGAAGCAACGTGTAAAGATCCCCAGAATGCTCAAAAAACACTAAGTATACATTTATTATAGCATGTAAGTTCTGACGCAATGATAAGTGAAGCAAGAAATGAAACTTGCGCGAAAATGATCTACAAACTTACATCATAGAACATTTTAGCAGCTCCGAAAGGATTCTCCGTCAAGAAAAGGTTGCAACAGAGTTCACGGTTGAAAGTTGATTTTGAGGACATGACCTAAACAACTCACTGCTTCACAAAAACATGACCTGGAGCATCCTTTCTTAACGTGGGCGTGACCTTTCATACTTCGCCAAGACTCATGACGTGGTTTTCTTCGCAACAGTTTTTCGGTTAAAACTTCTGGCGGAAGAATTTCTGATATATATGGCATGATATTGCTACATGTTTCTTCTATTGTGGATTCAGGGTTTGTTCGGTGCAAGTTGCCGCTTCAGCTATGCTTGAAGTTGAAGGAGATTTATGCTGGAGTTTTGCTTTTTTTGTTCAACTTCGGGGTTGTAAATAACATGCCCAGTTTCATAGGTCCTTTCACATGTTGGTTACTCTCCCTGAAACTAACATGGCCCATGAACATCACCATCTTTCCTGGTAAATACCATCAAAATGGCGGATTTTCCATGGCTATCTTAGTTTACAGGAGTGTAAT
The DNA here is from genome assembly GCA_000507305.1 of Breviolum minutum Mf 1.05b.01. NCBI lineage: Eukaryota > Dinophyceae > Suessiales > Symbiodiniaceae > Breviolum > Breviolum minutum. The sequence goes on along the minus strand of DF239610.1, from coordinate 109,555 downwards.
CCAACATCAACATCTTTTTCACTCTTGTGTCATTTTTGGTGCCTTTGGTTCTTTATGGACCACTCTTGTAAATCGCTTTGTTAAAGACCTTAAGGACGGCCCTTTTTGGACGGCTCAAAACAGCTGGATATTTTTTTGGTGGCAAACGAAGCAAGGTAAGAATATTGCGATGTTCCGGTCCAAGAGCGAGGCGCGAGGAACGATACAACATGGAAGCTGGAGAAATTGCAGCAGACAAATGGAATGTCTTCAGTTTTTTTTGCTGAAGCTCTCAGGCCCAAATCCGAAATATGGAGATACGATGATATATATATATATACGTATATATATATATATGTATATGTACATGTGTATTATATCATAGGCTGTTACTGCATAACCCTTGGATGCATAACCCTTGACTAAAAAGTGATCTGAACCTGATAGAATGCCACTCTGAGTCTCTCTGAGTCACTCTAAAACCACTCTAAAGCACTCTAAACCACTCTAAACCTCTCTAAACCACTCTAAACCTCTCTAAAGCTCTCTAAACCACTCTAAAGTGCTCTAAAGTGCTCTAAATCACTCTAAAACGGGTTTCCCTGACCAGAATTCCCCAATCTGTCGCAACTTTAAAATTTTAGAGTGATTTAGAGCACTTTAGAGTGGTTTAGAGTGGTTTTAGAGAGGTTTAGAGTGGTTTTAGAGAGGTTTAGAGTGGTTTAGAGTGCTTTAGAGTAGGTCTTTGCAAGCTCTAAAATGATCTAAAATTTTAGAGGTGATTTAGAGCTAGGGTTATGCTCCCAGGGGTTATGCCCCAAAGGCCTATGATTATATATATATAGAGAGAGACATGGTGTATGCTTTTAAAAATCATAAATGTACAGTACATGCCTAACCAATCTATTATCTAGATGATGTAGATGCGGTTCGTTTTTCACCGGAGTGGTCTTTGACAGAGCATCAGGCAGTGCCGGTGCACAGAAGACAAAGTCTACCAGATTTGGGTGAAGCAAGGCATTTTCGGGGAAACGGGCTCGAAGGGCTCGGGGATGTGTGGCGATGTTTTTGTGAGTTGTATCAGTAGTTGCTAGTGGTATTGTGGATTCAGAAATCCCAAAGAAACCACCTGGGATGTACAAAACCTAGTAGATCCTGGGAGAAACTACCAGCCTGAACTGCTTCGTCTTCGGTTTTCTTGAAGCATCAACTAGTTTTGTCGGCTTTTTGGCGGGTCATCAGTGAGAACAGTTCGTCGACGTAGATTCGATTGGACTGAAGTGAGTGACCCTAACGCAAATTTTGGATTTTGAAGATGCTTGGAAAGGGTGCCAAACATCTGAAAATCGGTTGTAGATGTTGTAGCTCCAGACCCAGACCCTAAAAGGGAAACGATAGGGGCTTCATGGCGGAAAGTCTTCGCGATCGGTGGTTTGATTGAGGCATCATCCCAAGTTATAATGATAGAGTTTCTCAGATTATTCAACCCTGGCTCTGACTCAGAAAAAACCGGTATTTGGTATTTTCTAAGTTTTTTGCAAGATGCTCCTTTGAAATCCCAAGAATGGTGTGCCCTACCTACCCACGACCTCCCCAGCAATCAACAGGGCGGATTCTCCAACTGCATCCACGAGCTTCAAGGAGATTGATGGGCAGCAGCTTGCCAGCTATGGCATCTTCTGGAAAACAACAAATACGCGATGGATGTTTGTTGCCATGCAAACAAAGACGTTTCGGGGTCATTGAAACCCTTGGTGAAAAATGCTGTTTGCAAGAAAACGATGTTTTATTGTAATTTGTTTGGCGTACCTTTTCTTTTCCAAGGCCCAAGATCTTTTTAGCTTCCACAATCGGTGGGTTTCCACCGGTGAAAGCGGTTTTTTTGTTTGACGCCTGGAACAAAGGCAGACATCAACAAAGATATGCAAAGTCGAAGCAACAACAAGAGAACCACTTTGGACCTTAGAATTACACTATTTATCATTCCTCGCTCTCTTTGTAATTTGACTGCTCCAATATATTTTGTTCAGGCCCTTTGCTGTTCATAATAATTATTTGCATGAATCCAATTGACTCATTTTAAAGTCCAACAATCATGGGAACAGGTGCTGTTTTGCGTACCAAACTCCAACAATTTTTGCTTACAAACCGAACAGCAAACCAGGACCTCACCCGGTATTCGGCAGGGAATCTCCCAGTCGTCATGTAGTTCAGATTCGTGACTTCTTGTACTTCACGCATCCTGGTCAAAACATTAGGACCCCAAGTCAAGGTGGATGAAGTATGAGTATATGGTATTCCATCAAATTATGTCAAATCTTTTAGTACTTTTAGTGTTTCCCCAGATTCCCTATATGATTTGAACATTATGTCACATTCTTCCAAAGTCCCAAAACGGAAGATCTCACGTCCACCTCGAAGGAACAAGTCCGCCGTGCTTCGACGACTTGTGTCCGCGGGGAGAAGGTAAGGATTTTCTGGGGAAGGTTGGGTTGGTTGGATGGGGTTGGGGTTGGTTGGCTTGGAACTTGGAACCACTTGTTTTTTTTGGGTTGTGCTTGAAATTTGTGGATTTGTGGATTTGCAGGAAATGTGAAAGGAATTGTTTTGCTTGGGAGGGAAGGTAAGATATTTTGGGATGTTTCTCCCCTCCCGTCTAAGGCTAAGGTCAGATGGCTGCAGGTTATATCGCAGATTGAACCTTGAATCTCCATTTACTGGAAGAGTTGCAACAAGATCATATCCGATATATATCTCCAAAAAGAGTTGTGTGCTAAAAAAACATCTCCATCCAAAATAAATGGACCAACGTCGTAAAGACAACTTGGATGGTAACTCTGAGACGTACTGTCCACACCCAACTGGAGCTGTTGGTGTGTGAGAGGTCATGAAAGGACTTTTGGTTTGCACAGGGGTCATCAAAGTACCCATTTTGGGGGAATCAAACAATACAAATCTATGGTAACTTTGAGGGATTTTCCCTTATAACAATGCATTGTTTGGGTTGGTAATATAATGACCCCCTGTTGCATGTTTAAGTTGTTCTGCGAGCTTTTCCATCCATTTTGGCAGGAACATCAAGAAGTCTTGTGTGAGACTTGGAATTGGGCATGGAAGACTTGCAAGACTTGCGAACGAATGGCTATCCGGCTATCCACTTCTCCTAGTTCTTGGAATGTTTGTGGCGCCCATCCATCCGAAAACTACACAAAAAGCCGGGAATGTAACATGGATCATATGATATACTTTCATGTTGTTCCAACATCTTTTTTTGGATGGTCTCAATAAGAATGGATGGTGAACATGATGAGTTTCCTGTGGACTTTAACTTCAAAATGTGGATTCTCTTTACCTGTCTTCTAAAGAATCGTATTATTTTTGGACGATCAAAATCAAAGAATCGACATATACAATCATATACATACCTCACCTCCAATGACTTCTCTGTTTCAAGCAATTCAAAGCACCATTTCGCCATTTCGCTGTCAGTGAGACATTCATGGAATGCCTGCCTTGCTGAGGGAGAAAATGCCTGAAAAGGCGAGATGTTCACAGTTTTTGTGAGGTTTTCGTGTGTCCACTGATTTGATAGAGAGCAGGGTGTCAGTGGATTATATGATATCACACCATTGTATGCTATTGGAATGGTTTTCCTGCACTCAATGTCTATTTCACCGCTTCAGGGTGGCATTTTCTTGTTAAGACCGTACGTTTGGGTGGCATTTTGTTGGTTTCCCTTGAAATAGCTCTTTTTGAGGCATGTTCTTCAATGGATGTTTCAATTCGATAATTCGGAAATCTTGTTAAAGACAATTAAATGGATAGCACATCGCAAATCCATTTCAAGCAGTGTGGAAACGCCGTTCAAGTTTCCGTATGGCTTAGTACTCGGAGGGTCCCCTTGAGGGTTTCTTACTTTGACCCATGATCCCGTTGGACATGTTACCATGAACTGCAGATATGATACTGTCTATCTTTTAAGGGATATCGAAGTATTCCCCTTTTTGCATCCACACTGTACAGAGCTGGAGGTGCGGGAAATGGAAGAGATGCATAAGTTGGCAAGACAGACCATTCAAGCAAAGGTTGGGGGGTTTGGTGGAGTGATTTTTTTGGAGTTCCAGAATCGGATAAAATCGGTATGCCATTCATACCTCTCACAAGTGAAATCATATCATGGTTTTCCAGGCTTGTGAATATTTCTTCAGTTTCGCCAGACATACGGATACATCTTTGTATCATCTCATAGATGGGAGAACGCTGGCCATTCGGCCGTTCAAAAGGGAGGTTCAATGGGACTTCTCGACAACCTTTGCGAAGATGGCTATATAAGAGGCTACATTTGTGAATTTGCGTCTCACTTCCCCTCATGCAGCATGGAAATCACTGGCTTGTGGTTAAACCAGTTCAAGATAATACATACAGTACTATAGATATACTGTATGTATATATGCAGGTAATTATATTGAAATCATACCTGTTTGGACAGACACTTGTCTTCCAGTGGTTTGTCTCACATGGGCAGTTCAACCACCAAATACGATGAGACTCGCAGTTACTTTCCAACCATTCGCTTCCAAATTTCAAATGTTACATCTACACCCCTGAAAATAAACATGACAATGGAAAAAACACAGCTGTTTGAAGATGTACTCGTATCTCCTATTGAAAATGGTGGTTTTCCAGCTTGTCATGTTAGTTTTCGGGGGTGTACATGTTCTTTCCAACTAATGCACAAATGCCTCGGACTTTTGGGAGCTCTTGGGAATTTGCAGCCGTATAGGGACCTTCCATTGTAAATTCTGAAAGCCATTTGCGGTACCCAGTGATGGATCAGAAATACCACAAAGAACCACCTGAGATGATATAAACACCCTCTAGAACGCTTATGGATAGACTATGAATCTCAAACTGGTCAACTCAGATTTCTTCTACCACCCAACAGTAGCAAAACTCTTCAAATTACCACCTTGCTGGATGGTCACCACTTCCTTTGCAGGCTGTTGGTAAAGCGTTGGGAGCCTAGCTTGACAGCCCACGGGATCAACCGGAATGGGATGAGAGCCTTCAAGACTGTTGGGCCATACCAAAAAAGGATATCCTTTAGAGGAACTTGGCCATCGTTTTTGACAGGAAACAGCAACTTGTTTCTTTTTGGAGGATACCTTGATGTTTTTTTTCCATGTTTTTTTTTTGAATGAAGCATCTTCAGCTTCAGCTTCATTCAGATCTTTTTTTTTTCCGGGAAGTTTCACAGTTCATACGGTTGATGGAGGAAATCCTGCACCAGTTGGTATGTGGTTTTATACATCCCTGGTGGTGCAGGATTTCCTCCATCAACAGTAGTGAAGGAGAAAGTTGGAATCACTGACAAAAAGCAAGTGGCAGTGACTCAGTGACAGTGACAGTTGACTCGAAAAGGCGGATTTTTTCCGCAATTTTCTCCATTCTTCTTAGACATTACCCCCCCCAGAAAAAAACTAACATGGCAATAGAAATTCATCTATTCCAATAGGAAATACATCTTCAAATGGTGGATTTTCCATTGCTGTGTTGGTGTACTGGAGGGTAGGTCATGGGATTCTTATTCCCCCCCGGTTGCACCCGTTTTTTTTCGGTGCAATTCTGACCCTTCAAAAAACAGGCTGACGGATCAAAATCGCAGAGCGGTGACAACCTTCGACGTGCGAAGGTGTGAGTGTGAAAGTCAGGGGGGCAAGGAGGAAGTTCAGAGATCATACTTGGAGGATCACCCGATCCTCAGTAAGTGGTTAGTTAAGGGGGTAAACCAAGCCATTTATAACTAGACTAACCCGATCCTTAGGGGACTAAAACTAACCCTGGTTATTAACAAGGAACTAAATGGGATGATCCTCCAAGTACCAGTTCATGTATGAAAATATATCCTCTAGACACAAAGAACCTGTCCATTTTGCAGATCGACACGAACATGTAAGCTAACATACCATCACCTGACAATGAATTTGGTCATAAATTTATATATACCGTCCATATGGAGTTACACAATTGAAGACTGCAGTTGTGTTTTGGCCACTTCCTTGGAAGCACTTTGTGAACAGGCGCAGTTCGTTATCTGCTCAGCTGGGCACGGGCAACTCAGCGATTTTTTTTGGTGGATCACTGAAGGTGCTGAAGATTTGAAGATATTTGAACTATATGGGTGTTTCCAAAAATAGGGGTATCCCCAAATCATCCATTTTAATAAGGTTTTCCATTATAAACCATCCATTTCGGGGTACCCCTATTTTTGGAAACACCCATATAACAATATCATGGACAAAAGATTTGCCGTGTCATAATGTTTCATAGATATTCATATATAGCTATCCCACGAATCGACGGGCCATACGGGGTCTGTGAAAATTCCCGTACGTGAGTTGCTAGGCAGACACAATCCATTTTCAAGTGCAACTCAAGAAACGTTCTTAGTGAAAAACCGAGGTGGTGGTTTCTGGTCAAATTATCCCCTTATTTCAGGGACATCTAGGTTGGTGAAATATTGTAATTTGGCCAGATTAACTTTACCCCGATGCTTGAGGAAATGATCCAATTTGACGAACACATTTTTCAAATAGGTTGATCAACAACCAAATCAGATACTTTTTGTGAATCCAACATAGCAATGAAGAATTGATATCATTCTTGGTAATTTGTTGACAAAAGATGGTGATTTTTGTGTTTTTCTGCAATCTGCGTGGAAAATTGCGGGTTCGGGTAGATAGGTTTTCACGAAAGACTTGGTGGAATGCTTCGACCTTAATCCAGAAATTCACCAAAGCCGCGATATCGGAATGTGAGTTTAATCTGGGACTGAAGGGCTGAGTTGGTGTTTTGTGGCCTGGGAATGACTTGCCAAGATGCTACCAAGTAGTGAGTGGAATAATTTTTTATGAGTTGCATCCCAGATAGGAAGAGACAAGTTCTTAGCAACGTTGACGTTTTAGGCCTTGTGGGGGGAGTGAGCGGCGAAAAAGGGAACAATTAAAGTGTATCCTTAGGATTGCATCGGGCCCCGTGTTTTCTCCGTGTGCACTTTCTTGGATCAAATGGATCAATCCAAGGCCCAAGGGTGTGAGATTACAAGAATTTGTTGGTTGAACATGTCCTGGGGTTCTAGATAAAGGCCTTGATGCTTCGGTTAGTAAGCTGAAGAAGCCAGAAAAAAGATCTGTGAGTGGCAGGGGTTCAAAATGATCGGATACAATTTTTTTCTGAGAGTGGATGAATTAAGAGATCTTCCAGGCACCCAAGGGAAATAACTCCTTTGCAGTTTCTTTGTGACCACCAAAGCCACTGCTACATCGCAATGTGACTAAAGTATGATCCAAAAACATCAGCAAAATATGTCCAAAAGGGTGTGTATGGTACATTGGTACATGGTCCCAAAGTTGGTTGTTTCACAAGGTAAAAGCTCAGCTAATCGAAACTGAAAAAACTATGGTTCAGGTTGGCACCTTTTCACCGACGATTGGCAACTTCCTATCCCAACTGGCAACTTCCCATCCCCGTTCCCACCATGACCTTACCAAGTGATCACACCGAGGAGCAGGACAGGATTTGCATATTTTTAGAGGTGCCCCGGGCCATAAAACGTGAGGCCAAAAAATATCGATGGGTGGTGATTGATATGAGAAAGTCATGAAAAGGTAATGTTCATGTTCAAAGTAAAATGCGAATTTCGGCATGTAATTTCCATAATTTGATTTGTTTGGTGTATGGAAGTCTTTTTCCAATAGAGCTGAACATCTCCCAAGTTTCTTTCGAACAAGCAATGGTGGCAAAAAACGCAGGGCATGAGCCTTTTTTTTATAGTGCAGCTTTGGATGAATTTCCTTTCCCTAAGCCTTCGCTTGAAACTCCGTTTCAAAGAGAAAGAGGAAGTGATGGAAGTGCCTGCGGTTTTCATTCTTTTCCTGCTGCAGGTATCCAGGTATTTATTACATACATTTACTGCCTCAACATGTATACCTATATATATATAGATATGATATACTATTTGTACATGGTACATAGATATAGACACTGTGAAAGGATTTGAGTTAATAACCTTGAAATGAAAGAAAATGAATGAAACTTGCTGGATTCTATGACCATTTGTGACAAGATCTTTGAGCCATTGCAACGAAATCCTTCCTTCCAATGCTGAAAGCCATCACGCATCAAATTCATGGACATCTGCAGCGTCTGGAAACGTACATCCGATTTTTTGTTGCTTAGAGATGTAATTTTGTTTTTTGATGAAGAGTTCACCAATCACTGGGACCTTTCATTTTTTGTTTGGTGTGGGCCTAAAAATGGTCCCATGGTGCCAGATTTTGTTTTGTCATTGAGAAGTTTCTTTTTCTGATTTGCACCCGTGGTCCATGTCTTGGGTTTTCTTCGTTAGCAAGTTAGTGTAATCAAAAAAAGCAGTACATAAGATGCATATTAATAGTGAGTCATCATACATATAATGTATATATATACAGATATATATAGATATACATGTATTTGTATATATATCTACATGTACACACATACATACATACACACACACATACATACATACATACATACATACACACATACATACATACATACATACATACATACATACATACATACATACATACATACATACATACATACATACATACATACATACATACATACATACATACATTCTCTTCCCTCTCTTACAGTAATTAGAACATCACCCTCTGGCCAGGCGAGGTGACATCTCCCAGTGTGAGTCAAGAGTTAGGCCCAAAAGCCCTCGGAACAGTGGAGGTTTTTTTTTTGAAAAAATGGCCAGTGGACAAAGGTTTCCGATTTGATAAACCTGGCTGAACCAGGGTTGATTCAAAGGAATGAATACTGCTTACTGGACTCATTTTTAGTTGCCACATGACTTTTCCCCTCCTGGGGTTGGAGGTCATTTTTTTAGATGATTTTACGCCGGCCTTGTTGGAGATCTACTGGATGAAATTATTTGCACCACCTTCCAACGAAAAAGTCGCCCGAATTCTCCAGGCCAACAGATGACATCAACCGAAAGCGATGAAAAGCGTCCAGCAAGTCCTCAACGAAAGATGCTCGGTCGGTCTGAAGTCTTTTTTTGTGTTTGGTTGTGCTTGTTGGTTGGTTGGTTGGTCGCTGGTTGCTGATTGTTGGTTGTTGTTTGTTCTTGTAAGTTCTTGTAATAGTTGCTGCAGTGTGCAAGCCACTAAAGATTTCCACCCACACAGTGAAGTGTGAAAAGCTGTGACCCAGATACTAGTGCAAGGATGGCCTTGCCAACCAGTTGATAGATAGTTTTTCCTGGCTGGGCAGGATCAAATGAGCACAATGTTAACTTTGATGCTTTGAAATTCGTTTGGGGTCGCTGCTTTTTCAGCTCTTAAGGCTCTCCACGGCACAAAACAAGAAGCAAAAAACCAGGACACACCACGGTGACAAAACCCGCCAATGTTCAGAAAAAACCAACTTTTTTTCGTAGGTTTAGTAAAAGGGGAAGTGGTTCCGCTCAAAGAACTGTTTTGGGAGACAGTTATTTTCATAGGAAACAGATGAATGTTGCAGTGTGAAGGAATCTTGCGATCTTCGGCGTCCCACATGGTTGTGTTTCAAAGTTGTGGGAACCTCCAGATTTTTTTAAAATCTTTACTCCCTGGAAGTTTAACACTTCGCCCCTGAAAATAAGCCATTCCAAAAGGATCAATCTTCCTTCCAACCATCATTTTTCAGGGGTAAACTCGCTGTTAAACTTCGGGGGTGTATGCGTTGATCGCTAGGGACTTGGTGCACTGGCCGCCATGGCCATGCCCCGCGAAATGAAAGTGAAGACCTTAGAAGGCGGTGTCCTCACCATCGAAGTCATGCCAAAAAGCACCATTGAAGAATTGAAGGCAATACTTCATGAAAAGAAACATTGTGAAGATCCCCTTGAGCGCCAAATCCTCAAAGTGAAGGTCCTGGCCGACGGAGTGTTAGTAGATGATGATCAGACGCTGGAGTCTGCGGGACTGTTGCATGCCGAATCGGAAGTGACCGTAATTTACTCCAGAAACGAAGTTGAAGCTGCAACACAAGAGGCAATCCATGCAGAGGGCCTCCTCCAAGTCAACATCCCGTCCTCTCTCACAAAAATTCCTGCTGGAGCCTTCGAAGGATACAATCAGGTAGTCATGGTCGCAGTCCCTGAGTCAGTGACAGCCGTTGAAAACGGCGCCTTTGCAAATTGCCAGTCTTTGGCAAACATCGCTATCCCTGAGTCAGTGATTGTCATTGGGGACTTTGCCTTTGCAGATTGCAAGTCTTTAGCAAGCATCACTGTCCCTAAGTCAGTAAGGGCCATTTCGCACTGCGCCTTTCAAAATTGTGAGTCGTTAGCAAGCATCACTATCCCTGACTCTGTGATGGCCATTCGGAACGGAGCTTTTTTCGGATGTAGTTCTTTGACAGCCATTGCTATCCCTGAGTCAGTGACAGCCATTGGGGACCACGCCTTTCAAAATTGCAAGTCTTTGGCAAGACATCACAATCCCTGAGTCTGTGACAGCCATTGGGGACTTTGCCTTTGAAGGTTGCACTTGCTTGGCAAGCATCACTGTCCCTAAGTCAGTAAGGGCCATTTCGCACTGCGCCTTTCAAAATTGTGAGTCGTTAGCAAGCGTCACTATCCCTGACTCTGTGATGGCCATTCGGAACGGAGCTTTTTTCGGATGTAGTTCTTTGACAGCCATTGCTATCCCTGAGTCAGTGACAGCCGTTGAAAACGGCGCCTTTGCAAATTGCCAGTCTTTGGCAAACATCGCTATCCCTGAGTCAGTGATTGTCATTGGGGACTTTGCCTTTGAAGGTTGCACTTGCTTGGCAAGCATCACTGTCCCTAAGTCAGTAAGGGCCATTTCGCACTGCGCCTTTCAAAATTGTGAGTCGTTAGCAAGCGTCACTATCCCTGACTCTGTGATGGCCATTCGGAACGGAGCTTTTTTCGGATGTAGTTCTTTGACAGCCATTGCTATCCCTGAGTCAGTGACAGCCGTTGAAAACGGCGCCTTTGCAAATTGCCAGTCTTTGGCAAACATCGCTATCCCTGAGTCAGTGATTGTCATTGGGGACTTTGCCTTTGCAGATTGCAAGTCTGTAGCAAGCATCACTATTCCTGAGTCTGTGACAGCCATTGGACTCGGCGCCTTTCAACATTGCCGGTCTTTGGCAAACATCACTATTCCTGAGTCTTTGAGGGAGGATGGCCTGCGTGCCTTTGATAGTAAGTTGCAAGGTATAATACAGCATGTCTGACTGTCTTTGTTTGTGCAACTGTTGGATCTTCGTTTTCCAATTCCCGCCGGCTTCCATATAGGCCAATGCCGTCCGACGTTTGTCAACTTTCTATCATCTGGAACACGCTTTTGCAACCGAAGAGAGCCCTGGGGCCATCGAAAATCCCGAAAATCCAGAAAGCTGACGAGCCCGCCAGCACTGCTTCAAGCTGCCAAACCCAGCACACGAAAGATCCGGAGGCGCTTTTAATGCGCAAATGGACCGTGGCGGCGCGTTTCTCCAAAATCACTCCGCTAACTCCCGCTCCTTTTGACCCCGTTGAAAGGTTGATTTATAGGCCAGGCAAACATGGGGTCCCATATCTCGCCACAGAAACCTCCCAACAGAATTCCAGAGAACGCCAGTTCTGGATCAGATGCTTCGATGGTGTGTGTGGAAATTGAGAACGTGGCCTTAATCTACGGAATCTAAGGGTACCTTTCCAAACGCCAACAACCCCCCAAGGAAATACGGCCCTTATTAAGGGTTTTGTTAAACCATCATTGTCCCTTAATAATCCTCTATGTTCATGATTAAAATCCACCGTTAGTATTCAGCTTGTTCGTTGATTTATCACTTTGCCATGATACGGATGGAAGTTGTCGGACCCTGGAAGTCCATTTCGACCAAACTATTGCCCATAGGATCTCGGAATAGGCCATTCTTTCTTCAGTTTTGGTGGTCTTCAAGGTAAAAAACAATTGGAAATATTAATGACATTAACATCTTGAAAATATGTGATCATATTCCTCCTCCATTGCTTTTCTAGCGGCATAGACGGGGGATCAAACGGACCTGGATGAAGTGGTCTGTGACTGGGGAGGAAGTTAGAACTTGAATCAATCAATCCTTGTGGTGACTTACGCCAGTCATCCTGGGTGATGGGATATGTAGATCCAACTAACAACTATATAATTGATAGTTTTCCACCAGTTGAAGCTGCAAGAATCAAGGGACAAGGATGGGTGTACCCCCTAACGAAAGTGTAATTACATTGTATTTAGCTGGTGTTCTCGCATGGGATTCTTGGAGATTATAACCCATAAATACCCACAAAAAACGGCTTATACAGGGATTTCCCATGGGGCTACGTTGGCAGGGGTACGCCAACCAAAAGCTGCCGGGGATGGTGGGACCGGACCGACTCGTTTTTCCAAGGAACCCCAAGGTCATGGTGACCAATGCGAGCCTCAAAGTGCGTTCGGAAACCCGAAACAGGCGCGGCATTTTTTTTGGTTGGCAGGTGAAAACATGTGAGAATAGTAGGTCTTCAAAGAAATGTTATTAGTGACATGACATGAGCAAGTTTTGTTACTTGTAAACAAGCTCTTGGTGGAGGAAAGTGACATGTTTTCCTTAACCAGCCGATGTTGCCGAGATTTTTCTTGAAGTGACTGATTGCCGAAAACTTTGCGGCCATCTGGCTCTTGAAACAATCTGATGACTTTTCGAGGTGGTGGCAACTCAAATAATTTTTTATTTGTCACCCCTACCTGGGGAAGATTCCCATTGTGACGAGCATATTTTTCAAATGGGTTGAGTCGCTACCAACCAGCTTTTGAATATGTAACTTGCCCCTCAAAAGGTGAAGCGACGTGGATGTGATTTCATCGATGTTGCTTGGTCATATGAGTCATATCCATGCATATCCTCAAAATTCCTGCCGGTTGTATGTGCTTTATATATACCTGGCAATTCTTTGTGACCTTTTTGGGATGGTTAAGTGACCCTTTCAAAGGTTAAGTGACCTCCAACTGGGGGATAAAAAGGTCACTTTGAATCACCTGGTACATGTATTTTTTAGTTTTTTCTTTTAAAGTATATGTTGGTCTATATCTACATACATCAGAATCACAACTTTCAACTTCTGAATTTTCCCAGTCAGTTAGTTAAGTGGATCATCCAATCCAATCTCTGAACGCTTCTCTCTGCTGGACCTTCAGTTGTCGGATCTTGTAGGCGAATCATGCAATTTCCGAGTGACAAACTTTACCTATGCCCCTATGGGGTTGGACTTTTTGCATGATGTCAGCAATAAAGCTGTGACATCAGGGTGACAAAAACACACTCACAAACGACTAGTCTAGGTGCCTTAAAGATTCAGATTTTCCCGGCCGAAAACCCATCCTCACCTGCGTTGCGCGGCAATGCATGGCCAAACACCCGTCCTGTGGCCTTCAGGCTTCTCACCCCAAGTAAAGAACGTCCTGACTCTGCCAAGAAACAGAAGGAGCCCGGAGACCCAAAGTTCAAAGCGGGTCGCTTTCTGGATGGTATCCACCTGTGTTTCAGCAACGTCATCTCCTATTATTATTGTTATTACTAATATTATTAGTATTGTATCGTCATTATTATCAATGTCAATATTATTATTTTTCATTCATACATCTTGAAACATCTTGAAAGATATGCGGACTCTCACAGCCACCATGTTTTGGCAAAGTTGGAGTTGTCAGATGTATCTTTGTTGAGTTTCATCTCATAGATCCTGACTGGAGGAACTCTGAATGAAACTGCTTTTGTTCCTGCCTACTAGTGGCTATGTTCTTTTTCCCAACATATCTAAGATTACTAAAGAATCTTGGATATCAATGGCACAATTTCTGAATTTATGATACACTCTGGTAAACTAATATAGCAATGGGAAATTCGGAAATGCACCCGAAATGAAGATGTATTTCCTATTTGAAAAATCGGGATCTTCCAGCCAGCTATGTTAGTTTACCAGAGGGTAATTTGCTGAATGATCCCGGCCATTCAACCCATGCCATGAAGAGAATCCAACAAGCCACTCTCAGGTCCCTGACGGACGCGGCGCAGATCCACACACCTTCCAAGTCTGCGGTGGTCTTGCGCCGTGCGCAGCGTCAAGCAGAAGCTTTGAAGGCATTGTTTCCGGGGGCTATTTTTTTGTTGGGGGAGATGTGGTTGGATATGCTTGGAAACCCATATTATTGCAGTGAAAGAAGAGACTATATATAGTAGAATTTTGGAAGCAAGAACTCTGAGATCGGGTTTATCCACCCTTCTCAAGCGGTTTTGAAGAAATTGTTGGGTGCACTTTAAATTTGCCCAGAAATGCTAGGCTTGTTGACGCCTTTTTCGTAGGCCTCGTGGACGATAAAGAAAGGCAACCTGGGTCCTACTGTTGATGGTTCAGAAATCCCAAACAACCACCTGGCATATATGAAACCTTGTGAATAATGGGATAAACTACCAACCTCAACTGTCGTAGTTTTTTTTTTAATCAGCAGTATTAGGTTTCGCAGAGTTCCGACTTTTGATGAAGAGTGCGGGATTCTGGGGCGCTACTTTCAAAAAAGATCCAGATGGCGAATCCGTGTAGCAGGAATGATGTTCCCTGATGGTGGAAAAATGTTTTTTTTTGAGAAATGGTGTGGGTGCGCAAAGGCCTCAGTTGTTTTTGTGAATAGTCCTCGCTTGTCATCCAACGAAGGGGAGAATAGATGGCAAGAATGGATAGCATGAAGAAGGTTCGTGACCTTGGGCTCAACGTAGCACCCTGTGTGCTGCTTCTACCAGACCCAACCCGTCTAAAAGTCAAACCTTGATTCAGCGAACGGCGAAAGATTCAAATTACCACCCTGGAATTTTGACATACCGAAATGATGCGTTGGAAGATGTGATTACTACCCTCCAGGGAACTAACATATCCCCCCAAAATGGCATTTTGAAGATGATTTTCCTTTTCCCAAGGTGGGATATGTTAATTCCCTTGAGGGTATTAAATACCTCTTAGCAAGAGGTACCTGGCTGTTAAATTCAGGAGTGCATCGTCAGATTGTCGCCAGGTCAAGCAGAAGGAAGCCGAATCAATCGCTGTCGCGAGGCTTAGTCGTTGAAGGGCAAGGACCACGGTGCCACGGACAGGCGAATCTATTCGCGTAGCATTTGCTGTACTGGTTGGACATGATTCTTATGATATTTTATGGTTATGGGATGTTATGGGTTATAGGTTATATTGCATGTGCACTGACTGACTGACTGATCCCTGTCATGGTTCCTGTCCTATGTATCACCATTCCTATTCTTTCATATATCTGTCATTCCTACATTCTAGTTCGTTTGTAGTTCTATACTATCGCATCTCCGACCGTGCTCCACTCTGTCTTGTTGCACAACATATATATATATATGTATATATGTGTATATTTATATGTGTATATATATGTGTATATATATATATATGTATATATATATATGTATTATGTATATATATATATATTACACATGCAGTATTGCACTTACCCTCAAACCACCTTGTTTTGCTGTGAGTCTTTTAATCTGGTCAAATTATAGCGACCTCACACGACCTCACCCCAAATGGTGGCTGGAAATCCCCTTATTTCAGGGAAACCTAGGTTGGTGAAATATTATAATTTGGCCAGATTAATGACGGTAGACAGATGAAATGTAAAGGCCATGTTGTGTCCTGTCATCGGAATGCATCCACTGTTGTTTCAACTGTATTCGCATACAAAATCCATGCTCACATCTCTGGATCATAGACATCAATATTTGTAAATGGTAGACTGGCACACCTTCTGCAGACTGGCAATATAAACCATCTTTTTGCAGACTGGCACATCTCCATATATAGTATCTGGGCAAATTCTAATATAGTTGAGTAAGCCAAATCTTCCCGAAATGTCCAAGATATTCAGGTTTTAGAAACTATAGTTTGTGGATTTACCAAGATGTTCAGACAATATATTTCTATTTGTAAATTACATATGATGGTTTCCGTCCAGTTCAGTTGCCTGGTTTTGAATCCTCAGGTCCCAAGCAGAGCTGGCCGCGTGGCCTTACGATTTCAGACGGGTGCCAGCTTTGCGCGAAAGCCCAGTGAATCCCATGGGGTGCTTTTTCGAAGGGTGACGAAAAATGTTGAAAAAAGATGGTTGATTTTTTTCCCCTATAAATGATGAAAGATTCATGGGATTTTTGATGTGTTTTTTTTGAACATTTTTTATATATATATGTGCCGTTTGTATATGTTTTTATATGTTTTTAAATATGTATATATGTGTTTTTTTCCACCTTGAACAATGGGAGAAGAGACCTCAGGAGGTCCTTCTTGGAAGTTCGAACAAAGAGGCCGAAGACTTGAAGGATGGCACCCTTGGGAGTCATGGTAAGTTTGACGTTAGTTTCTTACAACCCCAGAATTCTAAGATAGATACCAAGAATTGCCATGTTTTAAAGGGAGTTACCCTCCAGGAAACTAACATATCCCACCTGGGGAATAGGAAAATCATCTTCAAAATGTCATTTTTGGGGGATATGTTAGTTCCCTGGAGGGTATATAAAAATATACCTTTTTCCAAACTAGAATTTTGGATATCCTTGAAAGGCCCTTGACAGTAGGCCTTGAGCCGGCTATCATCAAGATTGGAACAAACATCCCAGGACACCCTCAAAAATCCAGGTGATTCATCACCTAACAAAAAACTTGGGGTCACGAACGGGTGGTTGCAACGATGTTGTTTTTTTGGATTTCACCCTGCAAAACGGAAGACAATTCCCAATTTGACCGAATATTTTCAAACTGGGATCATCTTGATGACATGGAATTTTGGATTTTGTGTTTTTTAGTCTTCATCATTATCTCTCCGAAGATCTATTTTAGACTTCCGCTTTTGTGGAGCAGATCCCTGGTTTTTGTGATTCAGTTTCCAATGGTGATGAGTTGAAGGTCATCCAACTACTTGGGGGAGGTACCCTCCCTCAAATTAACATAGCAGCTGAGTATGGATGGTTGGAAGATGAAGTTTCCCTTCGGAAAATCGGCCTATATTCTTGAATTTGTTTTGTTGGTGAGTTTTATCTCTTTCTACCATGGTCATTGCATGGGGTTCATTTTCATCACCATTTTTCGCCACCATTTAGGGGAGGATACTTTTGCTTCACTTTTTCCAAGCATCTTCTTAACTTCGTTTTAAAGGTCACTGGGTGTCACCATCCCTCAGGCTCTTCCAGTACCTCCAGATCGGCCCATTGCATCCTTGCATACGCAGTTCCGAAGGAAACCCGTTGGCAAGTCTGGGAAGTGTTAGAATAGTAGCAACTTAGTATAACCAGATGTCCAGTGACTTGATTTCATGGACTCCAAACATGAAACATATACATATGAGTCATAGTTTGATCCACTCATGGTAGCCTTTTTGAAGAAAAATACAGCTATAATAGCCAAATATATCTAGATGACCCGAATCAGCCGCCAAAAAAGGAAGTTCTTCTTCCTGTTTGTATCGTCCTAGCAATCGTTGAGATTGCCAGGAGGAATATGCGTGAGAACATCATGATCTACCGAGCTAGGTGGGGGTTGGAAGCGAGTTGTTTGGAAGTGTTTTTGTGGGACCAATGGGAAATAGCACCATGATTTTTCACTTTTTATACCATGGGATATCTTTATACCAATGGTTTTTGTGGGTGAGATTTTTTACTTTGAGTATAGCACGGGAAATCATCAGCATTAAACCACCATTTAAGGAGATAATATTTTTTGGCTTCACTTTTTCCAGGCATCTTTTTCTTCAGCAAACTTCAAGGTTTGTGCTTGTTTTTTTTGAACCACTCAAATAGGTTTCCTTCGAGTGTCTTTGTGTTTTTTTTGGTGTGCATCAAGTTGGGCTTCCACCACTAGACAAAACCTTCAGAAAAGGTGGCCTCCACATCCAGTCGCTTTTTCGACTTCTAAGGAGATTGGATTTTCTGCTGTTTTCTTTTTGGTGATTTTGAGAAACTGGCGAAATCTCTGGACTCTCCAAAACCATCCCCACCCCAAAAAAAAAAGAACAATGTTTTGTTGCTAAAAAGACGACTGGGGGGTTGAGATTCAGATGACTTAAGAATCCGCGACAAACAAGACATCCCAAAAACCCGCGACAAACAAGACATCCCAACCTGGATGATACTGTTGATGGAAAAAAATCCCAAACAACCCCTTGGGATGTATAAAACCCGTCATAAATACTAAGTAAACACATTATCAACTGGTTTTCTCGCCAGATTTCAGCCATCAACGGTAGGGTGGACAGCCACAATCAAGTCGGTTGGTTTTGGGGTGGCCTTGGATCCACGAGTTTTGCAAATCTCCCGATTTCCAGGGCTCCCCCGTCGCAAGGTGTGAGGATGATTTGAAGCAAGCTGATCTGCTGGATATTGAACTTGCGGGGCATCTCAGCAATTTTTTTTTGGGGACCTCAAAACAGGGGGCCTTATTGAAAGTTTTTGTTTTGGGACACCGGGAAGTTGATTCTTGTTTTCAGGATCCAAAGAGAAGCTGAAAAACTCCTGGGTAGTTAACAGCAGTAACTGCCATCCCTTTTTATTCAGGTACTTTTTGAGTCGATGACGACGTGTCCTTTTTCCTGTTTGGTGGGATATGTGATCGTCCCCTGTAGAGGGTACAGGATTGATGCTTTGTGATGCTTTGTCCTGGTTGTTGGAGCATTTTTGGCTCCTCAAAAGCAACGTCTTTGGCGGCGGATAGGGATTCCTTTTAACGTTTTTCCAACCTCAGATGGAACAGCATTGGCAACACTTCTTATTTCACATGGCAACCATGGTTCCAACCTCCAATGAGAAAACATTGAGAAGCAAGGAGTGTTCAGTCTGAAACAGGCTTGGATGTCATGGCTGTCATGCGCATCCATTCCTTTTGGCGAACAAAAATCTGTAAAAAGGATGAAGCAACCTGTGAAGAAATATGATGATGAATTGAGCATTTTGATGATATGGACTTAGCTTGCTGGCTCTTCTTACATGCTAGAATATTCACGACTCTGCTGACATCTTACTATATATATTTTTTTTGTAGGATCATAAATTACGTTGTTTCAAACATGTTTTGACAATCCCACAGGATTCATGGGTCAAAAGTCCACCAAGGCGACTGCAGAGTGCGAAGGCAGGGATGTGTTGAAGTTTGTTTCAGGTATTTTGGGTTACTGCATGGATTGAAGGTTGTAGATTTGTCTCCTATACATCGGTATACCTATGGATCTAAATATTGGTTTCCAGGGCCATATCTATAAGCCTCAAATGTAGCCCATGAATCTCATGTATTTCGTATTCTTGTAGATATTAATTTATTGTTTTACATGTAGTTCATGACATTATTTCACATTTTTGATTTATATCTCGATTGTTTTGTATGTATGTAAAGATGACTGCAATTGCCTCCGTGGAATCGGGTGGAATCCCACGCATTCACCGCTAAATAAAATAAACTATTCAGGCGAAATCATCCAAATCGGCGAACAATTTTATGCAAAATCGAAAAATCGATAAAAAAAATAATAAATATTAAATAATCCAAATTTATAAAAATAATATAGATAAATCTAAATACAATTAAATAATTTTATTTCAAATATAATAAATTTAATATATATTAAAATAAATAATATATATATATATTTAAGATTATTAAAAAATATAAAATACATATAAAAATAATTTTCTTTATAAAAATTAAGGAAAAAAATAAAGATTAATATAATAGATATAAATTATATTAAATATTTTTTTTTTAAATGATAAATAAAATATAAAGATTTATTAGGATAAAAATAAATCTAGTCGTGGGAGGCAAGGCACACAGGGGATAGG
>DF239610.1:49908-89097 GCA_000507305.1 Breviolum minutum Mf 1.05b.01 | reverse complement strand
TTTAGTTTACTTACTTACTAACTACGTAAACCCTAAACCGTACGCGCGCTACAGCGCGCTATACGCGCGCTACTCAGCGCGCTATCCACGCAAGAGAATGCATACATACTGTTACATACTAAAGTTCTACTGTATATTCCTGATGGTTTTCCTTCAACTATTTTGCTTTTGACTTCATACCACTTCAAGTAATCCCTACCAAGCGCGCTACCAGCGCGCTACAGCAAAGAGAAAGCATACATATTGTTATATACTAAAGTTCTACTATACATTCCTGACGGTTTTCCTTCAACTACTTTGGCTTTGACTTCATACCATTTCAACTAATCTTAGAATATTTTTTTGATTTGAATGTGACCCGACCCCCCTGCCGCCGTCCATGAAAAATTGTTGGATACAGGGTGTCTGACTTAAGCCCAAGTTCTGCTTTGCGTTGTTGTGCATTCTCTGACAATGATCTTATTATCAAACATTTTTTTAACATACAATAGCCCTGAACGGTGGTTTAGAAATAGCTCTGAACGGTTTAGAACGGTTCAGAGCTATTTCAAAACAACACCTTTGAAATAGCTCTGAGCGGTTTAGGGCGGTTTAGTTCTATTTCTACATGACCCAATGAAGTTTTATGTAGTAGCCCAGAGCGGTTTAGAGCGGTTTCATTTTTAGACCGCCTGTGGGTGCTATATTGCACCTGCATGAAATAGAACTAAGTGGCTTAGAGCGGTTCAGAGCTATTTCAAAACTGTGTGTATGAAATGGCTCTCTACGGTTTACAGCGGTTCTTACACACTTCTCTCAAAACCTAATTTTGCAGATATATTGCGCAAAAAATATTTGCATAATTTATATTTAACAAATTTCAAGATCTTTAAAGGACAGAAAAAGAACAGACACAAAAGAACATTTACATAACTTCGAATTTGCCAATATCTCTCTAGCGAGGTCGTAGTATGAGCTGTAAAATGCAGAAACGGGAGACCAAAAATTATACCATCTACATTTATGATTTATTATGGTGCAGTCTTAAGAACATATCCTGTTTAATCCGGACAAAGGCACTACAGGAAAGCAGCTGTGGCTTGTTGCAGGGCCTATTTCAAAAGATGAGACAAGACAACGAGGGGCCCCAACTCCTCGGGCCAACGGCAAGCAGATTGAACCGACCCACAGTTCAAGTTTAAGGCCTTTTCCTTTCCGGTGCTGAGGCTAACCCTTTATTCCTGGAAACTTGAAAATTAAATCCTGGAAATTTAGAAATAGTCCCGGAAAATTTAGAAATAGTCCTGGAAATTTTAGGAATAGTCCTGCCTTGTATTTTCAATTTCAAGGCCAAGAGGACATACTCCGTGAAACGCCCGGGAAACCGGGTCAAGAGATTTGAAAGCCCAACCGCTTGTCCTGGGAAGGGGATCCCTCAACGCATTCCAGCCCAAGGCGTGTTATCGTGAGCATAGCGCCGGCCTTCTCTAGCACTGCTTCTCTCAAAGCAAATCTGGAAAGATGGCGTTAGGCGGCGCATTCCCAAAAACCACTTCAAAAACATGCTGGCTCGCCAACGCCTTCTTCGCCAGCAAAAGGTATAAGGCACACCCATGGGCCTCGCTGGGCAGATCTTAGGAAGCAAATGGAATTTGAGCTAGTGCTAATGGTGTCAGTCCAGACCAATTAGTGGTCATAGCGCCCAGTAGCAAAATGTCTTTGTGAGGATCACATGATGTCAACTATATCTCGAGGCCGCATGTCATGTATTATTTACACCTTTAAGGATTGTTAAATATGCCACCAGAAACTTTTCATTGCACAGCAAGAAATGAACCGCCGCTTTTGACAACCTGCGACCTGCTTTGTTCCATGTTGTTAGCTAGCTTCGAGGTGTTTGGGCCATGCGTACTTCTTAGGAACCACAAACAGATGCATATCTGTGTATATATACATACTTGCTAAATATTTCACTGTTAGCCTGCGCCGGTGTATTTACAATACCTAATTGAAATATATATTTTTTAATATTTGATATATATACTAAATATATATACCTAGGTTTTCTGCAAGTTGCAAAAAAAGACATAGACATAAAGTGAAGTATGCTGCCAAGCATACACTTCGATTATTAAACTCTTGCAGCGCCTGTGCCTGCCACACTGTGCAAGCGGTCTCTAGTACAGATAGATCAATGATTAAATATGTCGAATTAGATGAGGGGGATGAAAATTTCGGATTTTCCACCCCTCTTTTCATTGTCGCAGCTACGTCTCGCCACGCTGCAAACACCCCAAATTAAGAAGTTGTAGCCATCCAGTCAGCCTCTGCCTGCGCAGGGTTGTGTTGTTTTGAACCCAAAGAAAGGATGCAACTTAATCAAGCCACCATAGTCGTCACCATGGTTCTGCAAAGTCTTGATTAGGATTGGTTACAATGGAAGGACGAGCATTTTTTTCCAAGTTCTAGATGGACCGTCTTAAAGACACTCCCCAACTGAAGCTGCTAAAATTCAAATACCCTTCATCCAATTACTTGTAAAAATTAAAATAATCACAGGAGGGTTTTTTGAACCATACAGCATTAACCATGTAGTCGTAAGAAAAGAAAACTCGCGCACGTATAGACATTAATGCAGATATACTTTTATACATATCTTGGGCAGTTCTTATTGACACAACATTTGGTAGCCTCCTGTGGTATTCTTCCAGGGCCCTGCGTAGGGAATTCCTTGTTCAGACTTTCCGGGCTTTTGGGATGCCTTTTTGAATGTTTTAATTTTAACTTCCCTTTAGTTGCCTGCTTGATGGCGGAGTTTTGTTGAATATATTTCTGAGTTCATGGGGTTTTCTGTGGTTTGGCGCTTTGTTTTTCCATAAAACACGTTTCCATGAAACACATGACAAAACCTGAAAGATGTCTAACTTATGCGAAGATTGTAGTAAAGAAGCATACCTGATAGCTACATCTTACATGTATGAGAACCTTCACTATTTTGGTATATGGCAGGTACCGTTTTATATAGTTACTACCAGAGCAACTATGGCGAAACTAACTAAGGGTGAGTCGCGGTGACAAGATCTTGGGATATGAGAAGTGGTTGTGAGTAGTGCTTATTAAAAAGAAACCTTTAAATATCGTCTGCAAGTACATTTAAAGAATGTAGAAATATATATAGCCGACACTAACAAATATATAACGCTGATTCCCATGTCCTTTGACGCTGCAGAATGTATAATAGACTTGAGCCCATGCATGCCCTTTGGCAATGGATAGTGTACATGGCTTTAGAGGTATAGATGATAGATCTGAGTGGTTATATTTATTTAGGTATTTCGANCAGAATATTATATATAATCTTAATTTAGTTAAATTAAAAAAAAAATCTCAAAATTAATAAATTGGACAAACAGGAAAAAATTCCTTTGAGGAGGAAAAAAAAATTGATTTAAAAGGTATAAAACCACCATCCCGCCCATAGTCCAATCCTGCTCAGCAAGGCAAAGAAATTTCAAACACCGTGATTCCAAAATAAAACCTTCCCAACCAAATTTCACTCCGAAATTTCCACGGTTACGAGACAAAACATGGTAAAATTCGATCAAAATAAAAGAAAAATATATTAATTCAGGATGCTACCAATATTATAAGTCAAGTATTGGATGGAGGATTAAAAAACCAAATAAAAAAAGAAAATTAAATATAAAATTTATTATTATTAACAAATTTGGAAAACCACAATATACATAAATTATCTTATTAAGATTTAACTTGCGATTGTACATTATCATATACTAAATAATCGAACGATTTTTATTTGAATTTTCCAATAATTTTATAAAAAAGAAAAAATATAAAATATTTAATTTAAGATTTAAATATATTATAAAATAATCAAAATATTTTTATCGAATTCACCCTTTCCAATAAAAAATATATATTTTTCATAATCAATAGATATATTTTTTTTAAATTTATATTTGATATATTTTTTTTTTCAAATTATTTTTTATAATAACTATTATTAATTATAAATTTAAATTCATTAATATGGGTGTGGCTCTAAAAACCGTCTGGATCGTCCCGCGGTAATCCGGACGTCTGGAACGAGGGGGTTACGTAAACGGGCATGATCCAGAGGTTTCCAAGGCCCCAACTAGAAGATCATGTTTTCATGATATGACATCATATCTCTACATGAGTCTGTGGCTTGGCCAGAGGCCACATGGAAAGGCGGAGAGGTCTAGCTATAGTGTGCACACTTCGGATTCAACTTGACTGTAAGCACTCTTGGTACCGTTGACATGAGTTCCAAAGTTGATGGATTGTGAACCAAGAGATTGAAGCAAGGAAAGAAACCAAACAATCACGAGCTGGATGTGGTCTGGGTCGGAGCTGGTTGTGGTTGTGGTCTGGATCGGGTCTGGATCGGTCTGGATCCGGGTCTGGATCGGCCCAGAAGTGGACTCACCTGTTTGTGTATGTTGCAGCTTGGATGCAGCATGACAAGAAAAGCACGACAAGGTGTGCAGGCAGCAAGTGTGCAGCTTGGCTGCTTGGCAGGCTGGCCTTTTAACTTGCAACAATATCAGCTTGGCAATCTGACAGCTTGGATGTGCAACAGTTGCAGCTTGGCTGCTGGACTGCTTGACTGCTTAGCAGCGTAACTTTACTGGAAGCTTGACAGCTTGGCAGCCTTTACAACAGTTTGTTGCTTGGCTGCTTGGCAGGATGAACAACTGCAGAGCAGGAAACCCAATAACATGCAACCATCACTGGACCAGACATCAACTCACCAATACATTATATCATTCCAAAGGTCTGGATCAAATCCTTTCGAAAGGTCTGGATCGGAGGTCTGGATCGGAGGTCTGGATCGTGTGTGGGAACGGGGCTTGATCCAGACCTTACATTTTGAGCCGCAGCCATATATTTAAATTAATTGTATCAAGGATGTTTTGGCGTGTCCCCAGGGTAGGGGTCCCTCAAAATAATTTTTTTATTATTCCCTGGCCGTTCAGTCTCTTCGAGCAATATTATTTCAGAGTATCGATCACCAACCCAGAAAGCAGAGGCCTCGAGAAAGGATATTATCCTGGTGAGTCCCCACTCCTTGAAATAATAATTTTATATAATTTTGATATTATTTTGGTGATGCCCACTCCTTCCAATAATATCCAATAATAATTTTGATGAAATTATCTGGTGGTGTCCGTACCTCTAGTTCACAACTCGAGGCCCCCCCCAACAACATCCAACACCACTCAATCCCACTGATAGATTCTATCTTCAAAGGAATCCTGAAAATTAATTCCAGGGTTACCCGGCACGCAGCAGCACCAAAAATAATTTCCAATTTGCAAAAATAATTTCCACAATGTCAACAACATCGAACAANATTAATTAAAATATATTTTATTAACATATTATATTTTTTTAATTTATATATTTTTTTATAAATATTATTTTTAGTATTTTTTTTTTCTAAAATAATAAATATTTATCATTATTATATATATCTAATTTTAATATACATAAATTATATTATTTTTTAAATTTAAATATATTAATATAAATTAAACAACATAAATAATACAATATGATATAAATTTTAAATATATTATATAATTTTTAGATTTTTTTTCTATATATATATTTTATAATTATTTATTTATAATTATTATAAATTACATTATCCATATAAATATAATTCATTTATGATTTAGATATGAAAATATAATATTTCATTTTTCATTCTTCTGCATTGCTTTAGTATCTAGCCGTTTTCAGGTAATGGTTCCTGAGGATTTTTTCCACAAGATGTCAAATAGTGTAAGCAACAAGGAGATTGGCATAACCCGTGGAAAGATTCAACGAAGTGAGGATTCCAGCTTGAGCAAATCCCAACAAATTATATACACCCCCGAAGATTAACATAGAACCTGAAAATGATGGTTTGGAAGATTATTTTCCTTTTCCAGTGGTGTATTCTCAGGTTCCATGTTAATCCTCAGGGGTGTAGATTATGAGTTCTGGCCAATCTTGGCCAGCAGGTCTAATATATCCCAGCATGTTGAGCAAAGGTGAAAAATACATTGGGCACTGGATTGCCTGACATCCATGAACCTTTCTCTGATAGATCTTTAAAGCTGACTTCATCACTGTAAATCCCATCTCTCTCTCAATATCTACCCTCCCTGAAACTAACATAGCACCTGAAAATGGATGGTTGGAATACTAGTTTCCTTTTGGGATGGCCCATTTTCAGGTGCTATGTTAGTTTCAGGGAGGGTATATAATTCTAGACGTCTTTTTTTTCCTGAACAAGTTGCAAGTTGTCCACCTGTACTTTTTCCAATTTGGTCCACCAAAAGATATCTTCGGGGAATCCCTGAATACCTTCTATAAATTCTACGGTTCACTGAGACTGCGCACGTACATGGTGCCTGAGGGTGGCGCAGGAATCAATTCCTGGCCAACGGTGCGCCTTCACTGTGAAACACAAACGTCCGAGAGTATGACTCTTTTGCTCCATGATCCCTTCATGCTGCATGATATTTGTGGGTGGTGATGGT
The DNA here is from genome assembly GCA_000507305.1 of Breviolum minutum Mf 1.05b.01. Taxonomy (NCBI): domain Eukaryota; class Dinophyceae; order Suessiales; family Symbiodiniaceae; genus Breviolum; species Breviolum minutum. The sequence continues at coordinate 82,543 of DF239610.1, read as the reverse complement.
AGTGATGGTAGTGATGGTAGTGATGGTAGTGATGATAGTGATGGTAGTGATGATAGTGATGGTGATATGGTTGTGGTGATATGGTTGTGGTGATGGTGGCCAGGGTGATGGGCCAGTCTTTTCCCACTGCTTTTTGCCCCCCATCGTCTCCTGGAAACGATTGAAATCCACAGTTAAACTGCCATCTTCTTTGCCTGGCATCGTTGCACCAGTTGGTGGAAGGCTGAACATCGTTTCAAAAAGCTTGCACATTCAACAAATATCCAGTACCAGTGCAGGGAGAGGGTATCTAAATATATAGCTTTTGAATCGCAGTGTTTTCACCATTTTAACTGGTGAACGCTGGATGGAATCTCCATCAACCGTATCATCCTTTTAAAAGGAGTGGCTAGAAAAGCGAGAGCCCCCAAGTCCCCGTTGCAAGCTGCTGGCATGTTTCTCCTAAACGGATCAGCAACCCACTTATATCTTTATTGCATTTATAGCAAGGTGTCTTTTGTGCCATCTTTAGGTCTGATGAAACATGCTGTTTACAAGCCACTACAAGGATCCTGGGATTAACCACGCAGGATTTCATGCTAACAATCCAACGGGTTCCACTGCTGAAACGAAAGCCAGCAACACGCAGAATGCATGGAGCAAAGTCGCAATCAAAGGCAAGATCCTGAACAGCAGGATCCGACGTGGTCCACGGTCAGTTGTTGTTTGTTCTTTTTTAAATCATCCCCCATAGGATCCATGGGACTGGTATGTTCTGTTTACCTACTACATTTACCAAAAAATCAACCACATGTAAGTAAATATGCCATACATGGATCCTATGGGTCCTGTAGATAATTCTTAGGTGGTGGCTGAATCTTACCTGAAATTGATCATCTAAGATCGTCTCCACAAAGGTGAAACAAAGATTGAAAAAACATGGTTTGAAACCACCACCTGGTCAGCCACTTAGCGATGATAGATTACAACTTCAACCACACCGCCCACATCAGTACACGACTATGCTATGAACTCCTACGTGGCACACCCAAAGCGAGGGGATTCCTAAGGTGTGTCAAACCGTCCAATCTGACAAACCGAACACGAATATCTACTCAAATGAAATTTCAATCCATTGGATACACCCTCTGTATCCACAAGCTTGTTGTTTTCGGAATTGGCTGTTTTGTGGATGATCCAAAACAGCTAGGGAGTCAACCTTGAAGAAGCACCAACAAAAATTGGACTCACATCACCTCTGCCCCTTGTGACATCCCTTTCCTGTCCTCAGCTGCATGTGAATAAGACTGTCTTCCCTGTGTGCAAGCTGCTGTAATGGGCTCGAACCCCTCGACCAAGACCACAATCTGCGGCTGCAATGGTGGTGCAATTGGGGATAAACATGGAAAAAGGAACCATGATGAACCATGTGATTGGGCGCATTCCTGGATGCTTTACATCTAATTTTTGTGGTCAAATGAGAGGAGTGCAAAAGCCCAAATTGCCGTTTGACCCTCAAAATCTGGCAAATGATCACAGAACCCTGAACTTCCAAGATTTGAAACTGGCCTATCTCAACTCTAAACATCTAGCTTTACATTACACATGTTTTTCCATGTTTTTCCCATCAAATGTCCCTCCAAAACGTCTAAGCGTTAGTGACTGCCCCATCCAAGCTGGAAGTGTCAGTGCCCAACTTTTCATGTGGAGAAATGTCTATCCTCAGCATATCCGAATAGAAACATACAGTATATGATTGTTAATGTCTACATTACGTTCCTGGAAATATATAAATCAATATGAATTATGAAATATGTAAACACCATGTCTTGGTTCTATTCATGTTCTCCTTCCACTACCTGTCACTACCTCATACCACATGATCACATGTCAAATCGGAATGCCAGGAATATGCCTCGATATTGTGCCGATACAAATGTTCCTCCCGTGGCAGCTGCACATCTCGGGGTAGTTGGGTTGGTGTTTTCCTTGGGAAGTGCCTCTATGAAAGGACTTGTTACTTGGGAAGCATCACAAATTCCAGATCACCGTGACCTAAGATACCAAACGCTATTCCTGAGCTCCTGCTCCCATTTTTACATGATAGGAACCCGAAGCTTGAAGAGAATGTGGCAAACAGTATCTCGACCTAACTTGACACCCGAAGAGATATGAGGGGAAGCCATGTGAAGCCGGAGTTCAAGATGTGGTTTTTCAGTTCGCTGGTTACAAGGTGCAGGTATAGTTGCAGGGTGTACAGTATCCCCCCTTCATTCCTCCAAATTTCTCCCTTGATCTTACAAAAGGGCAATCAGGCCTTTGAAAATGGACAATCAGCATCTTATATTATATACTGCATCATTTCTGTTGGCAATGTCCCCTGCCCAGCATCTCTTGATTTTTTCGTCCTAAAGATTCTCAAATATTCTAAAGGCCTTGATCAACATGACATTAGATGTTTAACTCGCCTGGAATAAACTGGTACTGTAACTTATTGTCAGGTGCATTTTTTTGGGGGGGGGATTTTTGAGTGGGGGAAACTTATTCAAAAACGACAACCAAACGGCATCCTTTCAGGTCTTTGTAAACCTGTCACCGTCCTCGATTTCATTCCGGGTCGTTGAAGGGATACCATTGGCTCGGGAGGAAGAACTGCCTGATAGACAGGCAAATGGCGGATCATCGAAAGTCACTGAGAGAGAAAGGGTAAACCCCTGAAAATTAACCATCATCCAAACCATCATTGATGGCTGGAACCTAAAAATCACCCAATTGAAGTCTGAAAAATCATCTTCCATCCACCTCCATTTTTGGCTTCCAGCCGCTAATTTTCCAGGGTCAAGCAGTTTCATTCTGCAAAGTCATTCACTTTGAGATCAATGGCTGGGATAGATTCATCTCCGCGAATGGATGATCTTGATGAGGAGAAAACGGAGAAGACATAAATTGTCTGAGAGCTTCCAACAATAACCCAAGAGTAAGGGGGTTTTCAGAAATAACGGATCCCCAAAACAAACTGTTTTTACTCAGCTAGCTTTTTGTTGATCGAACATCCAATGATTTTCGAGCACTTTTTCTAGTGGTACCTCCCAAAAATAGAGATCTGATGAGGAATTTGACTTTAATCCACATTGGGGAGAATAGATGTGCAAGGAGATTGGTAGCGATTGGTAGCTCTTTCTCACTCGTTTCATGACCAACCCCCTGAAAGACCTCTTCAGAGGTTCCCTTTAGAAGCAGAAGATGTTTTCACATGTAGACCCCTCCATGTACAACAGAACGAACCACAACTAGAAAGTTTGATACCGATGTGACATGTACATATATTGTTTGATAATGGAGGGTAGGTAATAATCCAAACTTCATTAATATCACACACACCCTGAAAACATCTGGAAACTAACCATGGAACCGTTCACCCCTCAAAAAATGCAGGGACTTGAATGCGTTTCCTTTTTAAGATCTGCCCGCCGTTCGCTTTTCCCCATGCCAAGTGGCCTTGAAGATGACGTTTCACCTTGAAAAGCTGCGGCATGATGGATGGTTTACCCAGTTGGGAGGGTTAAAACATGGTTAAAACATCCCGTGAATTAACGGTTTACCTTACCTTCACCACCTGGTGGGTGGAAGGGTGGTGCATCTATTTGAATGGCTAGTTCAGGGTAGTCACGTGCACATCATTTGATAGTGGAAATTCCAATGATGTTAAAGCTATGTAAAGATTGAATGTCTGAGAATTGGATTTCCAGATTTTCACCATATATCAAAAATTGTCCATCAACAGCGGAGTGTGGAACTTTCGCCGTGTGGAGAGCGATGTTGGTACATGGTGTATATGCATATACAAAGACATTACAAAAACATACCAGACTTTTTCCCACAAGATGTAAGGACCCTGTTGAGTCTGTCTACTCTATATCACTTCAAATTTATGATCGAACTGCACCATCCCCAGCTCTGAAACGGCTCCCACTACATCCATGACTAGCAATGGCATTCTGCACCCTGCTGTTAACATTTTCATCCCATAGGGCTCCCATGGCTTTTGTGATGTTCCGGTGTTTTTGATCAAGGTAGCAGCTGTCCATGCAAACAATAACGCAAGGCACCGATGGATAATTATCAGTTATCACCCACATTTCATTGCCCTTTCCACATCATGCCTCCCGCGCCTCTGGATACAATGGGCTGCTTTTGTCGATCTCATGGACGATGAGATTGGGGACCGCCAAATGAAGGTAACCTTAACAATTAGCAACGAACAAGGTGTGAAATTAAACGAAACTTGTATAGATGATAGTTGTTCAAAACCAATCTTACCAAACATTTGAACAAACCAAATGATCAAATGAGGATCTTTCAACACCGCAGAAATTCTTGTCGACTCCCTCCAAAAACCAACCATCTAAAGGGTGTTTTGTCACCGATCATGTCACCTTGGAAAAATAGGATCTAGTTGATGGTTTCGACCCATCTGAAAAACATCAGTCAAATTGGATCATTTCCCCAATGTTCCGGGTGAAAATATAAAAATGTGTGAAACCACCACCTAGGGATGAATATGATGCAGGATGCTGAGGCCATCTTGGTCAGCAAACCACCCAGGTGTAGAAACCACTTGATGATGCTCTTGGTTCATTATGACCGCCTGAATGTCACCACACATTCAAATATGATATCACGAAATCATAAGATATCCATGTACACATTTCCGTTTACAGACAGGTGGTCCATCTCCAAATTCATTCCTGGGTTCTGTAAAGCCATGTCTTTCGAGATCTTCTGCTCAAGGGTAAGGCTTGTATACAAATGTAACGAAGTGCACTCCTACTTTCCTGGAACGAAAGGCCACGACTCTGGTTGCAACAACGAAACCATCAGAATCATAAGGTGATGAAATACTTTCTTTCTGGGATTCACTCTCTGGATCTTAGCTTGTTGGTACCAATTACATTCGCGTTTCGAACAGTCGCGTTTGCGTTTTGCAGTCAAAGGGGCATCCAGTCTCATCATCGGGTTGCTTCAGCCGCATGCGCTTGTTCTGAAACTTGCTTAAAGCACCTGCGTGGGAACACGTTGGTGTTGGAGTGAGATGAACGACAACCCCCCAAAAAGGTTAAGCATGGTTAAGCAGGAAAAGCGCTCATGACTTTCCAGCATTTCGGAGTCGGTCATTGTCGAGTTCCATTGTGAGAGTCCGTTCCTTCAATGGCAAATAATTTGCAAGGAAACATCTGCAGTAGGAGTCTTGGCTGCAGACTGGTAGCCGCAACATATTTTGCAACCGTTCATCAGCAGCGGTGCAATGTTTTTCGCATCAACAAAACAAATCAAAGCAATGGATATATATATCACTAGCAGCATGCTGGCATGCCCATGGCTCAGCATTGGTCATGGCAGTTTTGGGTGTTCACGTCTTTTTTTGGGTTCAACGATATTGAAAACTGGTGCATAAAAAACAAATCTGTTAGTTCTTCCCATCCGGAAGAAAAGGGGATCATCTCGTGTTGGGTTGCTGACATGGCTTTGGTAGCTTCAAGCATCAGAACTGCCATGCGATCAGGTCACGTGAGTCCCGTTTATTCTACGAGGCCGTGGGCGAAAATCGCAGTCGAGAAACCGGAAGCAACCGAGGCAAACAAAACACTTGAAACAGGATGCTTGAGAGAGACTTGAAGCATGCAATCTTGGAAAACCCATTGGGGCGCCCATTCAGTTGATAAAGTCTAATATAAAGTGAATAGATGCTGCAAAAAAAAAAACTTTTTGCAGGACATACAAATTTGTAGTGTTAGCAATGTCCACTATGCTATCCAATACCACTTGCTGTTGGGTGGGAAGTCATAAAATAGCATCAACTCCATCTGCCCATGTGGCTTTTTTCGCAGGTAACTTCATTGTTGGTAATTTGCCTAGGCGTTTTCTACCGGAGCTGCGTTTTCCGGAGCACTTTGGCTCCCCGCCACTGGCTAGGCTAGGATTCTCAACAAAGGGTTGGACCTTGACTGCATTGAAAATCACCATCAACGTAGCCTTTGAAGATAGGCCTTTTGCCCCAAAAGGAAAGGATCGTCTTCCAACCCATGATCTTCTTAGGACCAGAGGGGGGTACATTAAATGTCATTGCGTAAAACTACATTGAGAATTATTGCGCGTAAATCTGTCAATGCTGCCATGCTTGATGGAGGGACGAAACGATCTGGTATGCCATAAAAGTAGTGCCTCACACGTCTATGTTCCGCTAACGACAAGGTGGTAAAGCTGTGCAATGACACGACATGCCCCCCCCACTATATCTATAAACTGCACCTTGCCTCGGCTCGTCGAATACTTTTCTTACCTGGTTAATTCGTAGCTTCTCTCACGCTCAAATATCTCAAATCATGCTAGCTTCCAAACTCTAATTTGTATCTTGTCCTTGCATCAAAATATTTCAGTCGTTCAGTCATCTTATTGTATGATTGTAAGCTGTAGGCTGTGAAAAGATACAACTGATATGCAAAATAACTGATGCGCAAAACATTTCATCTTATCTTATCCTATCTAATTAAAAAAGCTTCACGCTTGGTTAGAATGAACCCCAAAGCTCCCACAGCGGGAGTAGCTGCAAGCTTCGGGTGGATGGCCCAAAGCATGGAACATGTGCGGTACATTAAAATATGCGTATGATTTACATATACAGTACAAATCTACATATGCATGAGTGTGTTTCATACATGAACATATATTACAGAAATGCACGCGCTTCACATATGTCAAGCATCCAACCCCGTTCGGGTTTTCCGCAAACTCGCGAGGTGATCAGTGTGAAGTGGTACACCCGACTGATCACCCAGGAATTTCTGTCAAGTTTTTCGGACAGCTGCCTTTCGAGCGTCTCTAGCTGCTCCGGCTTCACCTTGGATAAATCCTCCTTGTGAAAATGCATGGGCGCCTATAGGAGGACTTCAACAGGATGAGAAAAACACGAGACCTTTCAACTTTTGATCAGTCTGAGTCAGCTATGACAGCTATGATATTTCACCAGCTTGACTTGAATACAGTAATTTTAGATAATTCTAGGAGGACTTACCTTTCTCTTCACCGCTCTTTAGATCTTCCAAGGTTCTAGGTCTTGCCTATGCCTCAATCAAATGACCCTACTACTGCAAAAAGGACATCTTCCAAACCTAAAGAGTTTTGAGGACTAGAATGATACACTCTGATAATTTTGAAAGGCCAAAGCAGCTAAACCCTATGACATAGGAAAGTGCTTGCCATCTTCGAAAGTCAGCTGGTATACGGGCTTGGCAAGGTATCCTCAAACTGCTGAAGACGTAAAGGTCCAATGTCTGACCTGACGACTCGTCAGGTCCACAAATTCTCTGTCAAACGAAATCTTTGTGATTGTCACATGAATAAGCCGTGGTTGTTAGGGTGTATAGGGGATTCTACTGCCCAGTTATGTGGGGACAAACCATTCTAAGGATCCCCATAACAACGAGTACAATAGAAAGCAAGAGTTTTCGTTTTTCGTGGCTCACATGGCTGCAGTGGTGTACTCTGGTAGGAAAAATTGCCATGACACAAAACAGTAAGGCCAATCACTGCTCAAACAATGAATTGAAATCATGAAATCATGTTCTTAACACGTGGTTTTGAAAAACAAGAAACATGAAGGAGAGAAGGAAAGAAAGACAGAAGAAACACGCAGACCCGTCACACAGTCCAAGTGGGGGTTCTTCGTATTAGTATCCCAAGATGTAGCTGGAAAGCTGGTGGTAGCTTCTTGGCTCAAAGTTTACTAAATCATCATTCTCTCCCTCAATATATCTTTCTTTAAACCGTTCTGGGGGGGCAGGTTAGGGGTTGGGTTGGTTGAATGGCCCTTACAATCATAAGTGCCCAACCCAAGTACCCCTTACGCGTTGACTCCTGTAGCCTCTCAGGCCACACCTGGCCATGTCTGAACCTGAGCCCCCCTGCACCACCACACGCAAGAGTAGCTTTCTTTCAGAGCCGATGCCAGCACTGGCCAATTCCTGAGGACCCAACGTAATGGGTGGTGCTGCCTTAATGGTTTATTAAAAGCTATATGAGATGGAACCTTGACATCAAACCTCCAGCATATATAGAGTCTCCATATTTCAGAGAATGAAGTGTTGCTTCAAATACAGCTGAACCCAAAAAAAAACAGAATTCATAGAATCATGGTTTACATTTGACCTTATGGGACGGTAAAATGCTGTAGACCAGAATGAGCCACGTCAACCTGACTTAGGCCCAACTAGTGACAAATTATTTGCCCTTGTGCGGACTTTATAGAGCTTCATAGCATGCTGCCACAAATAAATCTATGGATATCCATGGTACTGTTGATGGAAGAAATCCTGCACCACCTGGAATGGATAAACTACCTACCAACTGGTGCAGGATTTCTTCCATCAACAGTATCTATGGTATCTTATGTATCTTGAGCAAGAATATCAACACCAGTTTTTTTCTGTCTTGTCTGGGCCTTGAAGCGATACAAAGTCAAGGCTTCATGGGAACCCAACAAGGCACCACCAGCTGCCAGCTCCTGCGGTTTTCTGGACTTTTTTCGGAGGGCAAATATGTTTTGGAGAGACAAAGTTAGTCAGAACAAATCCATTCAAGAAAAGAATCAAACAATATCTCTTTCTCCCATAATCATGGTTCAGTGAAAATGAAAGGTAACGATCCTCCTGGAGACACACCCATTTTTGAATTATTTTGAGGAAGTGTAAGCAACTGCCACTAAAAATTGGAATGAAGCCGGTAAGACTTTGACCAGTTCTTGTTCATGTGCAGTACGGGTATGTAAGTAGAATGTTTGCAGTGTACATTATTTGCGGTACATGTATGTATATATAATCCAAAAAATCACGGATATATTTTTGGTCACTGCGAATTTGCAGTTAAAAGTTCTATGTATTTCCACAAATCACTTTACGGATAAACGTAAAAAGAAATACCCTATAAGAATAGGTGGATTCAGGGTCAACGTGGATTCTATCTTTCTCACAAACGGAGGGCAATGGCCGCCTCAACCTTTCAACATGCACCCATTGCATGTGGATCTTGAACTAAATTGTGATGAATTTGATCAGATCTAGACAGGTTCTAACCAGGCTCAGGTCTTGAACCAAAATTTCGACATTTCCGGTGGATTCCTGTCTTAAACCACCATAAATTGGGTTTATCAATGGTATATGCCACAGTTTCATACACTTTTCCTATTAAACACAAAAAATGCCGGTGATTTTTCATGGTCATTTCAGACTTGGCAGATTTTGAAGTTTGAACCCCCCCCCAAATCTCCTGTGCTGGATTCGCCAAGACGGTCAACCAACTGGAGCTGTGCGTGTCAAAGAGATCCACACGCACCTCAGAATCTCAGGACTCGCTCCCCCCACCCCAGCAATAGCATATGACATTTTTTGAAGGGATTCTTAAAGGGACAATGATGGTTAAATCATTGGAAAAAACTCCAAAGAATTGAAGTAAGCTTTTCTAGTTGGTGGGTTTTTATATATTTTATCCACCCAATATTGGGTTTGAATCGGCCAATGTTGAAGTCACAGGATGGCCCTTTTGGGGACATCCGGTTTGCGATTGTAGGAGCTCCTTACAAAGACAATTAGCAAGCCTTGAGACAGCCTTGCCAAATAATCAAATATGATATTTTTTTCATATTAAAATTCAAGAATACATCTTGCACCATACATTCGGAAAGATCTTGAAACAATCGTTACATGATGCAAGTCAAGACGCTGCGCATACATAACCTTGGCTCCGGCTCCAGCGACAAAACGGGGTTTAAAAGTGCATATACCGAAACAATCCACAGTACCAACCTTCGTCGATTCGTCTTTCTCATGAGGGTGTGCCCTTACAAGACTTTTTCGTTTATCCTGAACCATGAAGGACAAGTCTAAATGAGAGACGGAGACACATTGAGATAAGATGCTATTGACAATTTTCTTCACTTTTAGCAATGGTCATGTACAGAATAATGTCCTTCAACGGGTCGCATCATCATCATCATCATCATCATCGTCGTCGTCGTCGTCGTCGTCATCATCGTCATCATCATCAACGTCTTCCTCATCCTGATGCGCCAGGAAGCTGGAAAGACGACTTGCAGAATTTCCCAGCGACACTCTGGTCTCGCAAAGGCCGAAGAACACGCCCACATACTCCGGACCAGCCTGTCAGCCGTTTCTGCGAGTGCACTAAAACACCATCATTCGGCGAATCCCTTTGGCATCCAAATCTTAATCGTTTTCTTGCACACATTCACGGCTCATCTCGTCTATGTTTATGGGCTAGACGGCTTGACGACATCATGCAACACCATAAGATTCATAGGGCTGGAAATTTAATTGATCGATTTGTCAAGAATATGTAGCCGCAATGAATCCATTCATCCAATTCCACCCTTCATCCATCCATCTGTTCATCCATCCATTACTTCCATCCCTGTCCTTTATACATACATGACACCTCTTTCTTCATGCATTTGTTTAAGGATTCAATCATCCACTGTCACGATACCTAGGCAAAACTTAGGTCCCTGAACCTAAAGGTATAACTTTTAGTGAGTTACAATGAGTTACGTTAAAAAAAGCCATCAAATTTAAAGGGGCTCCTGGTCTGTGAGAACAACTGTCCGACTCGAGAGTGTGATCAGCTGTATGATAGCCACAAGAAACTTCAAGTTTGATGGGACTTACACTCCCTGAAACTAACATAATTTTCGCCCCTGAAAACGGATGGTTGGAATATGATCGTTTCCTTTTGGGGCCCACCTTATTTTCAGGTGCTTAATTCGTTAGTTCCCTGGAGGCTAATTAATGAGACAACCAAAAATTGGCCAAGACACAATCCCCTTGTGGGAACCCCCCCCCCCCAGTTGCCTCACTACTGCGACTCGGAGGGCTGAAGCCGGGACTGGGTGAAGTCATTTCTCCCTGCCGGGCGTTTTTCGTCTGTGGTCTTTCTGAACGAATCCAAGGGTGACAAACACGGCACTTCCCATCCATTCCCTAAGAAAAACGTATAAAAATTACGTTATTCCCCCAAGCAAGCCCAGGAAGACACTTCCCCAGCAAAAATTGATGTGACAAGCAAGTCCACATCTTATTCCCTTATAATATACATGTCCAATCATCAACATCCTATGGTTCTGTACGAATGGTACGGATACTGGGGCCAAATTGCATACAGTCCCAAATTGCACACTGATACTGGTGCACAGCATCCTCCTGTGAAGCGCAACGCAGCCAATTTTTTTCAGAACTGACTAGCGGATAGCGCAGCTGTGCCACAGATTTCGCAGCTTCAGCCTTTTCGCGACTAGTAAAGGTATTTGGTGATACGGCAGCTGTGGAGGAAGTCATTTTGATGGCCATTTGTTGCCTGGGAAACTCACCCTGAACCCACTGAGCCCTTCTGGTTTTCATTTTTACATGGCAACTCGGCTCGGGTGTTCAGTTGGCTCGGCGTGGGATCAAGGCTTGAAGCCAATAAGGGACTTGTCCTTCGCCAACTGATGGGGGATGATTTGGTTGAGCCCAAAATTTTTTAGTCCGCCAATTCCATCATCCCCCAAAATGAAGGGATTTTGGGAGAAGGTGGTTGTTGCAACCCAGTTGAAAACATATTACAGTAGTCAAATTGGATCATTTCCACAAGTAGGGCTTAAAACGAATGTTTGAAACCACCACCTAGATTTTTTTTACACATCCGACTGATACCTTGGCTATTTTACCATTTTGTTTAGGAAAAATGGAGGCTACCCTGGCTACCGTTTTAGATACTTAAATGATACTTAACCTCGCCAACTAAGTAAAATGGTGAAGGGAAATGATAAAGCTTGCAACTTGGGTCTTCCATGATTGAATGCATTTGACCTAGCAAACGCCCCTGGCCTCACTTGGAGATTTAACATTGACTTCATTCTTTGGTTTTTTGGGAATAAAGCAGTAAGTTTTCCAGATCGATCAAGTTCACGTACCGCCATATATGCCATATAATTTGCAGGTTGCACCTTCACGAGACTATTGGTCCTTACAACAATCATGTTGTGGGAGATAGCCTCAGGTCAAACAAACATATAGGTGTTTCCGAAAATGGCGGTATTCCCAAATCATCCATCTTAATAGGGTTTTCCATTATAAACCATCCATTTTGGGGTACCACTATTGTTGGAAACACCCATATAGCAATGGAACGTCACCAAATTTGACCCGAAAAAATCCATGCTATTTTCGGGCTGTTAGATGACCGTTCCGGGTATCTATAGCTGTTAGTTTTCACTACCTTTAAGGCCCATCATGGGCAACATGGTGGCACTTGTTCTACAAGCTCGACTCCAACAAAACAACACAACAAGATCTTCCAACAAAATTGAAACAAATTACCATATATATATATATAACTTCAAACCACCAAAAAAAAACAACTTCACACAATTCTGTCACACAACCACTCTTCCATTCCCAAAAGAGGTGTATCCATCACCCATCTCCTGCAGGGCTTTGAGTTCTTTTCTCATCTCTTCTTCTTGGGCCTTCAATTCCTGGCGTTGCACTAACCAAAGGAGGCTGGATGAAACCAGCCTCAAGTTTCTGTCAAACTGGTAGGGCAGGATAATAGGATGTTTCAAATTCTTCAGTAGTTTGATTGTTGAGAAATCCCCAGGTGGTGGAATTCAACATGAAAAAGTCCAAGGGATGCGCCGAAAAGGTCAAACTCACGGTGGTGGATATTAGTATATATAGATTGCCATGGATTGCCATGGATTGCCCTGCCAAACCACCAAGATACCAGATATTCAAATGCTTGTGTTGAAATAATAGGAGCTACAAATGGTCTTATTCAAAATTGATTGCTAATCCCCTGACAGATTACCATCCTTTCAACTAACATAGCCATAGAAAAACCATTTTTTCCCAGTAAATACCATCAAGATGGTGGATTTTCCATGGCTATGTTAGTTTACAGGAGCGTAGTCAAAATCTCCAGGTTTCTGGGTGAACTGTTCGCTGCCATTCTCACTTGTGATAAGCTGAAGAGTTCCAAAAAACGTTGCTGCGAACGGAGGCAGGGATATATCCTGCGGTAGAGTGCCTATAGGAGTCTAAATTGATTCGTGATGAAAAAGACCCAGTACCTGTGTTTGCGACATACCTTTCTCGCTTCCATGTGGAAGAGTGGGATGAGGAAAACAGAACAAACCAAATCCTCCAAACCAAAAGATCAAACATGGAACAATCACCGATGATACCGGAAACCAAGTTGTTGTTGAAAGACAATTAAGCAGCGCTGGGGAACAAAAGGCTTGCTCCATTCACTTCTTTTGGAAAAACGTGAAACAAACTTAGACTTAGAGGCAATTTCAATCCGCTAGGTGGTTCGCTAGTTTCAAAAGAGACAAGTACACAGGAAGGCTGCTCATAGGGTTTGAAAGCATCTAAAACCACCATCTGCCCCACAAAACACATTTGAACCCCCATCCCAGCAGGAAAGTTGGATGTTTTACCCATATCTCATATCTTTATTATTTTTAGGGGAGTTACCCCCAAAATCACCAGAAATGGTGCTTTCCAATCTTTTTAAACGGCCCCTTGGAGGTTTCCCATGACAAGACATGGCAAATGTTTCTCAGGGGTCTCTGGCTTCAAATCCCAAACAAAACCGACACCTCAGTCTTGGGCACAGCAGCACCGATCTGATCTCGGATTTCCTGTTTTCGGTTGGTTGGATGGTCCTTTTGGTGCGAAAAAACTCAATGCGTTTTTTGTTGTTGTTGATGCATACCTGCAACTCGTAAAACGAAAAGGTGTTGGGTAAAAATATGTGAAAATACATCATACATATGTAAAATACTCCAGGCAACATGAATCCCTATTGAACATACGATGATGATTTTTTTGCAAGGCAAATATCTCTGAAACACAATCAAGTCTGAGGCTAGGCCGCCGAGCAAGATAGTTTTCTCATGCAATGTTGGAGATCTATTTTCCATATGGGTGTTTCCCAAAATAGTGGTACCCCAAAATGGAGGATTTATAATGGAAATCCGTATTAAAATGGATGATTTGGGAATACCACCATTTTCGGAAACCCATTGACATCTCTTTCATGCGTATTATTGATGAGTGTGACTTAAAGCTAGGAGAGATTGGGGACAATTAGGCATTCTGCATTCTAAAACATGAATATTGCTGCTTATGCCCAATTTATCAACAGTCAATCGTGCACATCATAATATAACATCGGAAGTTTCTGGAAACTCATCCCTGACAACTGGGAAACTTTTCGCGATTGTTTTTGGTAAATCCAGCTGGAACATATATTTGAAGTCGGAACTGATAACCACAAATGCCCAATTTGTTTCTTGCTGGCTTTTGTTTTCCCCCCTGGTGGATGGGTCGCTAGCTGGGTGACTTGGAATCATACTGATTTGGAAGGCGCTGCTTAGGAAACCTGGCAAGTCTGGAACCAAATCTTCCAGCCGTTAAGATATCATTGAAAAACGCGCTGTGGCCAAGCACAGCTTGCAGTTTGGCCTTTGGACTTCCAGTGTAATTCATCTAAAGGTCATTCGGCACCCAACCAAGATATATACACGTACATCATATATATATATATATATATGTATATATAAGTGTATGTTTTTTTCCGTTGGATCTACCCCCCACCCAGTAACAGTCAACTTTCCACTATATTCATGTATGCTGTTGATGATTCAGAAATCCGGCTAACCAGTAGGTAGGTCATCCCATCATTTACAAGGTTAATACATTCCAGGTGGTGCAGCATTTCCATCAACAGTATGAGCGTCTAGTAGAAGAACTTGCCCTACCAAGGTGCTGCCAGCATCTTGGGATGCTGTGCTCGTCTTCTGGCCAGTTGAGCTTCCAAATCGCGGAGACGTGCCTGTAAGTCCTTGAATACCATAGCATTTCTCCAACTCACCCATGGGTTTCACCAAGGATGAGGGATGATATATATATATAAATTACAGAAAATACAGAGAGACAGTAGTCGAAATGATGTGCGTATGCAAACACATTCATATTCATTGACATGTATCTCCCTCTGGTATTTGTATGCCTAATGCCCAAAAAAAGCATGTGCACATGAGGTCTTACAAGGTGGGTATTAACATGTATACAGAATGCAAAGCTCCAACAAACACTCAAAAACATGTTCACATTTCAGATCAATGCGGGCTGCATTTCTGGTGCAATTCTGGTAGCTGCCAAACGGGTGTGCCAAATAGAGGGACAAAAGAACACGTCCAGAATCTGGTGTATCCTATGCAGTTTTTGCAAGCTCGCAACTGAAATGATTACATCTGTTGTTAATACAAGTCTTTACCATGCTGGCTTATCACATCATAATGTTATATACTTTTAATTATCATCTGTACTTTCACATTCCCCACAAAACTGGGTAGCATCATGTCCGATAATCATACACTGAACAACCCGGTCAACTGGCCACGATTCAAACAGATTTCTGGAAACAATTCCGAGTTATTGAATGTTGAAGCCCAACCCCATTGGGCAACGTTTAAGCTACGTGATTCATTTATATATATGTATATATCAAGATGTTATAAAAAATATATCAAGATGTTATAAAAATATATATCTATATAGATTATCATACATATTAGGAATGCCGCCCCCCCAACAACGCGCTTCCCTTCAACCAAAAAACATCCCCAAAAGGTGCAAACAAAAAAACTGGTAATTCATCTGCTGAATGGGTTTGGTTTTAGCATGTGGCTCTGACCAAGGTGCTGCTAGTGCACTCTCCTTCTTATTCAGCACAGCAGTCTTTTCAGCAATTTCCTGGTTCAACATGACTCCCACATCAGCCATACGTTAGAAAAAGATCCAGGAAGATTCTAAGATACAGGCACCTTTGTTTTTGAACATTGAATTCAAGGCCAACTTGGGAAGATCAATCACGGACACTTGCAAAACAAGCTTTTATTTGGCAATCATTGAAACAAAGTGCATGCTTTGTTCTAAAATGATCTACGCCACAATCGACAGAAATAATTGAGAGGATGTTTTAGTTGAGCCTGCTCATGATGACATGTGGTCGCAGAAAGGTTACAGGAGGCCCCTACACTTTAACCACAGATTCAATATTAACAGTATCCTCGACCAATGATTTTCTTAGATTAACAATGATTGACATGACGAGGTCTTCGGGTCATATCATTTCTGATGTGCTGCCAACTGATAAAACTGGGTTTCAAAACGCACAAAGAAATCCAGCCAGCTTCAAGGTCATTCTTGCTGTGTGCAAATCGATACTCCGAAATCATGACAAGCAGCAATGTCGTTCTTGTGAGCCGTTGCAGCAATTTCTTCCTGGCAAGAATTGGACTCGTGTCGTGCAAGGACCTTACCATTTGGTGGCCTTCCAACACTGGTCATGAGGGTACCACCGGGTGATTCCCTTCGCCCCCTGCTTGATATTGATCGCTTACTTCTGAAGTAGCAGTACGTACCAGGTTACCATGAAGTCAGTGTCACCAGCACGAGCCCAAATAAGCGGGTGAGTCTATATATTTCCAAATTTCTAAAAATGTCTACATAAGATTTGGGTAGACATGGGTACAATACAAATCATACGAGTATCTGCCACCTTTCACTCAAAGGAGATCTCTCCTTTCCGAACTTTCGATGTCTGAACCAATCGAAACATGTGGAAATGGTTCAACTAATGGTTGCCTGGTGCGGGTTAGTTGGTGCTTGAGGCTGTTGGTTCAGAAACACTCCTGAAATAGTAAACCACCAACCTTTACCACCAAGCAATATAGCAAATTCTTGCCTTTGGATAAGTGACACCTTGTTCTGGTGAAGCATTTTGTACTGTATTACAGTGTATGCCCATCTGTGCATGACTATTGGTGCACGAATGGACGACCAAGTAAAGGGGCCACAGATACTTGCATCTGTTGCATGATTGCAAACGGTTTATTCCCGACTTGAGTCATTGGAATGAATTGATTGATAGGAAACCCTATGATGGAAAAATAATACTGGCCCTTTGGGAACTTTTCCCACCACGTAGTGAAAAAATGATCATCAAAACACTGAAACTCGAATGATTCGCGAAATGTTTTTCCAATTCCGGGGCCAAACCTGTTGCACTGCAAAAGATAGAACATATCAATATTCAAGTGAAGAAATGACAATTATCTACATGAGTGCCAGTGCTTACTTCGTGGTGACACAATACAGTATATATAACACACACACAAATAAAACCCCATGTGTGAAACCACGAAACTAAGGCATGTCACACCCTTTGTCAAAAAAAAACATTCTTTTCGGGCCAAACAAAAATCATGAGACCTCATGTTTTCTAGTCGGTGTTTCTAATCCATCTGAAAAATATGCTAGTCACATTGACAATCTTCCCCAATTTGCGGGGTGAAAATCAAAAACACATTTGAGTTGCCACCACCTAGATTTTATATAATGATATAGATACCTTGGCTATTTAGCAATTTTTTCGGGAAAATGGAGGCTTTTCCTGGCTACCCTAGTTTTGTTTCAAGCACATGAGCCCCTTTGCCCACAAATCCGCTATGCACCTTGATACTCTCGAGATACTTCCTCCGTTGTAATAGGGTGGCCTCCACCGTTGCGATCTTCTGCTCGGTTTGTTTGGCAGACTTCATGATCCTTGGTCCGGTTTTTTTTGGGGGGGGCGTTGCAAAACAGAACAGCGGCCCAGTGAGTATATCCTCGGATCATCCATTACCCACAGCCATGGACAATGTCATTTTCCACCCATGTTCCTTTACCAAAATGAAGGTATACCCAGGGTAGCCTGTTTTTTTAAACCGCCTCAACCTGTTTTTTTCACCCCCACCCCAGTATTTTTGACTCCCGACCTTGTTTTTTTAACCCCCTCAACCCTGGTTTTAGGGACCCCCCCTCCACCCCTGTCTTTTCGTACCCATCCTCAACTACATCAAACAAGCAAAGCATCCCTTGACGCAGCTGACGCAGCTCTTCCCCTGCAATGCTTTGTGCGCTGACACGTACAAAGACTTCTGCTGAATCCTGGCAGGCAACAGGAACAAGAAAACAAGAAACAACGGGTTTCAAGAAAAAGAACAAATAAGTAAAAAGCTACATTTAATGCAGAAAATATCCAACACAAGTAAACATGAAAGAAAATACAAGTGACACCTATACATTTATATAAATGCACCCTAAAATTCATCTCTATTCGAAATCTGCAAGGTTTTTGCTGATCACTTTTTTGGTAAAACAATGGGAAACAGGAACTCATTTCAGTCTAGTCAAACATGATCATAACCTTCGCGTTTTTTTTTGAACAGTTCCAAACTTCACAAAATTGATTCGCAGAAAAATTTGATCTGGTTTCAACGCATTTGAAAAATATTCGTCAAATTGGAAATCTTCCCCAATTTTCGGGGTGAAAATGAACAAAATATTTGAGCTGCCACCAACCAGGCATGATCCGAGGGTGTCCTTGGCAGCTTGCGTCTTGTGCTGCTTCAGCTTTGCTTCTTGAGGTAAAAGGCTCTTAATTTGCTTGCCCAATTCTCGTGGCTCCTGGAACCACAAACCACGTTGCGACCAAGGGAATGGCATGAAAATCCCAGCAGGTCCTGAAAATCAACAAGAGTCAACCTGAAAATTCTGAGGTGTACACACAAAACGTTCCTAACAAAGATACATATAAAAATTTGATAAAATTGGTCAAACAATCTGTGTGAAAGACCTGCTCTTTGGCACTCAACTTGTGAGATCGCATCAGGTCGGATTCCGCATCTCCACTGTTGATGCAGCGTGAGGTCGATGAAGGTCATGATTAAAACCATGTCATCTCCCGGGTCAAAAGTCGCGTTTTTTCTTTGGGGGGGGGGGGTAATGGTCATCAATGGGCAAATAAACGAAGACTATTGGATTGATGAAAACTCCCCTATTATATGGACTTATACGGAAGCACTTTGAGTCAAGACCTTAGCACATGTCAACTCCCATCCCCCAGTCCTTGGTCCGTACGCGCTGCCGGTTCTGTGCACACAATTCATTGATCCGCAAGAGTTTCCGATGAGACAACCTGGCCACCAGAGTTGGAAAATTGAACTATTTTCCCACAAGATGGGAAGTTGGGAGAGATACCCTTGCTGAAACCAGCAAATCGCACTTGCAAAATTTTGATGGTCGGAAGGGACCGGCCTATTTTCATGGGATATGTTAGTTTTAGGGATCGTAAGTCATTTGTGATTGATGGAATAATATTGTCTCAACTGGTTATGATAGCTTTGGGATCAAATACATCGATCCAAATTTGTGGATGAGACTTCATAAAAAATTGAAACATGTTCAATGCCTTCATGAGGTAACTGTTGATGGGTAACTGTTTATACTAGCTGATCGAGTCCACAATCACAAATCACCTATCTAGTTGCTGGTTGAACCAACCCATCTGCCAAATATTCGTCAAATTGGATCATTTCCCCAATTTTCGGGGTGAACATAAGAAATATCTGAGTTGCCACCACCCAGCTATAATGATTGACTCCAACACTCAAGTCCCATAGTTTTCCACACAAATTTAAGCTGAACATAATTCAAATGCTTAGCAATTTGGAACCTGTCCTGCCGTCTCCTTTCACTTCCCCTGATGGACCTATTGCTATCCAGGTGAAGTTGCTGAACCCCATGCAAGGCCTGGTACGGAATGCGTGCCAGTGGGAGGGTCAAGCCTTTTTCTAGTTGGTGGTTGAACCAACTCATTTGAAAAATATTCAGATTGGATCATTTCCCCAGGGATAGGGATGAAAATAACACATTTTCAAAAACCACCAGCTAGTTTTACTTTTATATACTTAAAGGTGCTTCATCCATGATGGTTTGTAGTTCGTACACATCAACTCCTTTTGGACAAGCACCGTGATAGATTCAAGGGTACAAGATTAGTTTGTATTACGTACTTCATATACCAAATGTGCAACCTTCGTCTCTAGCACGAAAGCCAGCAAGACTTGACCTGTCTTGAACTATATTGAAGTTGTTCTTGTCATGAGCACAGGTTGATTCCAAGACATGAGGAATACTGTGCTGCGTGTGATCTTTCTGTAGAGCCCTCACCAACAAACCTTCCAAAGCATGGATGTAGTGGAGCTAAAAATCTGGACAAAATTTTGGACCAACCTCATCCCAGATACACCCCGGAAATTTCACAGCCAGTTCGCCCCTGAAAAATTAGGCCGATTCGTTGCCCCTAAAAAAGGAAATTCGGATCGTGACCTTCCAACGGGAGCCGATGTCCCCCGCAAAATCCCTCCATTAGCCTCAATCAATGTCATGTCCAAGGTATCGTCCAGGAGATTGTCAGACCTTTGTGATGGCTAGAGTCGGTACAAGAGGAGGTGAAAGGAACCTTCGTTCCTGTGATAAAACACGAGCACAATGAACTGAAATTCATTTTTGTTCTGGGTAGTGATGGAACACGTTATCTGCGGAATGAAGCAACTTGTGTGCAACACCTTGTGTATACTTTTTTTAACCATATTTAGACTGGTATACCACGGTGAACCTATAAATCTATAATGACTCCATAGATACTGTAGACATGCAAACAGTACACATGCTCCTTCCAAAATTTCTATTTGGAATTCTAGTTTCAACGACAATCATCTTTCCTGGTACATCAGTAGTAAAACATGAACCTGTGACCGATGGCCTGAAAAGGCCCACCCCCAACAAACGGGTTCACCCAGTGGCAGTCGCAGTGACAAAAGGGTTTGATTCTCCCTGCATGCAACGGGCACGGCAGCAGCTGAGAGCTGTTACCAGGATGTTGTAAGGGATTTTCAGGTAGCTCCAGGCCCCTACTCCGCAATCTAGATTCAATGGAAGACTGCGGAATAGAATGAAGAATGATCAAACTTACTGTATATGTATGTATATCTATAGTACAGTAAGTAGTAAATCAGTAAACATACAGCACCACGGTCCATATGAGCTGCCTCCCAGAAAACTTGGAAAGAAAGGATCATGTTAGGACTGGATGGTGGTATCAATCCATTTCAGGAGGCCATGCGAAACGGTTTGAGAGTTTAAGGTGGTGCCGCGATTTGACGCACAATCAAATATACTCACCTGTCACAAATCTGAGAGCATCCCTCATGTCTGCACAACATATGGGTGTTTCCTTAAATGGTGGTACCCCCAAAACACCTCAAAATGATCATTTTTAGTAGGAAAACCCATGGCTGTTGGGTACCATCATTTTAGGAAACCCCCACATTTCTTTCCCCCAAAAAGTGTTTGCCACAAAAACGCACCAAGGGCAGCGTGAGGCTGCTGGTGGTGCGGTTTCTTCGAGAAACCCAGAAATCCAGCTTAACGACCCTGAAACAAACGCCCTGAACTTGACCTTCTGAAGTAGTTTGCGATGCCAGTGGTTGGATTCTCTTGAAGCAATGACCACCCAATTTCATCAAAATATCATGGGAATACCTAAAATTTTGATAATGACCCTGCAACAACCCTATACTGTTTGCATAAATGATCTGAAAACATGTATGTTCACAAATCATATTTAATATGACAATATAATATAATATGCTCCCATATCATTGATCAACATATCGGTGTTTTCTTCAACACCAAAAACCACCCATTTGGAACAAAATCGGTGGCGCCTCAAGGCGATAAAGAGCATGGAGGCACCGAGGTGACCAACACGACAGTTACCCAACTCCAAGCTGGTCAACGATGGACCTGTGAAGGGTTTACCCTCCCTGAAACTAACCAGTTCGCACCTGAAAATAAGCCGTCCCAAAAGGAAAGTAGTCTTCCAACCATCAAATTTCAGGTGCTACGTTGGTTTCAGGAAGGGTAACTGAAAATCTCAACCAACATGTTTTTGTCACCCCTGAAATCTAAGATGGATACCAAACATGGCCATATTTTTTTGAGGCAGTCCACCTTTTAAACAGAATAATCATTTTGGGTATCCATGTTAGGTTTCGGGGATGTATATACAGTCATATTTTGATGATAGTATAGTAATCTATGCCAATAGATCTGTCATTAGGCAAAGGGCTTCCTAATCTCAACTTAGACCATGCATATATTTTGAATCATTATAACATACAGAAATGATACATCAACTGCATGTTTTAAAGTTCGGATTGTTTAGCGTTGTTTGCTGATATGGGCAAATGGGCACTGATAAGTAAATATAACCAATTATAGCCTTGATTGTATATACTCCCATTGGCCCTCAAGGACGCAGTAATTCCAACCTTTTCTACCCATCACATGTGCCAAAGAGATGTGCAAGGATCCAATCAACTATTTATACATATAAATCTTGCATTTATGATATTTACATACCAGTATGATATAATGAGTGATTATCTGAAGTGATAGTGACATATGATGACCGTAGTACCCATGGCAGGCAAAAAATATAAAACATATACCCTCCCTAAAGCTAACAGGTCGCACCTGAGAATAGGCCATTTGCCCCAAAAGGAAAGTCATCTCTGAACCATCCAGTTTGAGGTGCGTTTTGTTGGTTAGTTTCAGTGAAGGTTTGTATATCGCCACTCGTCACGTCCACGGCTCTTGAGTGACTGGAACACGACGAGACACTGGGGTCTGATCCGAGAGCCTCTGCCAATTCGCAAACACCTCCATGGATCTGTTGGATCAGCATTGGGCCATGGGCTGTGGGGGTATGGGGGCACATGTCCCCAAACGGCAGTCGGTAAAACACCATAAGATTTGTCCCCTCAAAACGAAGAGGCATTCTCAAGAACGAATGTTCTTTGGCATGTGTGTGGGGTGGATGGTCTTCCATTTTCAAGGGAAGCCTTTTGGAGGAACCCCAACACCATCGGTAAACACTGCGTGTGAGGCTAAGAACCCAGTGAAGTACTAGACTATTTGGAAGGGCCGTATTTCACCAACTGGAAATGAGGAGATTATTGATAAATCATGATTCATGATACATCACTAAGCTACTAAGGAGAGGCCGGGTGATGCTGCTGTATCCTGTCTCTATAACATATTGCCTCAGTGACTCAGTGACTAAAAGGACTGCCCCAGAAACCTCCCTGCACTTGCAAGAAGCGCCCGCATGCCGCAAAATGATGAATGAAATGATTTTTTTTGGGGTGGCCTGGTCAAAACTTTGCCCACAACACCCTGCGAAAAGAGTGAGAACGGCCGCAAGTGTCAACCATGTTCGATATTGCAAGAAGTGCGACATATTCTTACACCACTATCCAGCCCAATCAGAACATCCCATTGGAAAATCTCTGGAAATATTCGGGACACATGGAAAAAACACAAACCTCAATCTTCTCATAGTTTGGCCCACCAAATTAGGAGGTTGCTTACGACTTGTTCCAAGTTTGATGGGTTTTTTCATTCATTCGCGCCTCCATCACCCAAGGGATTTCTGTTGAGACGAAGGCTGTGCAGCTTTGTTTGCGCAATGATCTTCGCGATATTCACAGCTGCCTGGAAGTTTGGAATTTGCAGTGGTTACCCTCTGGTGATAACTGATAGCAATGGAATATCCCTATGTTCAACAATGGGAAATACATGGAAATACATGGAAATACTGTTTAAAGGGTCCATTTTCCATTGCTCTGCTAGTTTATTGGAGTGTAATTATCGCAAGTCATTTGTAGGTATTCTGCATCTGACCTGACATCTTCAGTTATGGATTTCTTTTAGGTATATAAGTTATCTTTTCCTTCTCGACTCAGTCAAAATTAGCAGGATACGCCCACCATGGAGTGAAACATCTGACACTGATGCAGGTTGAACTGCTTCTGCAGATGGTGGCGGATCCAACCAGATCAACCAGTGTAGTTCAATGCGAATCCCAATGATAACTAACGCCAGGAGGTTATCTAAAAGGACACACAATGCAGGATCTTTCCGGCCGCCCCCCCTGGGATTTTCCATGAGGGCCAATCTTGAACTTTAGAGTTGATGACAGAAATCCTAACGGTTGAGATTTTCTCTGAAAGTATTGCAAATATGTGAACATACTTACCTTTCCACATCTTCCCAAAGTTCTGGGAACCTTCCCCCCCAAAAAAAAAGGAATGTAAGAAATCCCATCCATCTTCACTTCTTTTGGCGTATATTTTTTTCCACTCGGAGTTTGTATGGCATACAATCAACCCACGACTGTGAGTGAAGAAACTCTCCTATTATAGCTGGTTGGTGGTTGAACCAACCCGTCTGAAAAATATGCTCGTCAAAATGGGAATCTTCCCCAAATAGGGATGAAAATAAAACATATCTGAAATCCACCACCTACTAGTAGATAGTCATCACCAAAACGTTGACATACACGGCATCCTCATGGCACATCCCGGCTGGCCTCGACCTCGGAGATGTTATTTTCCGAAATGTCGAGGTCACGCAGACGAGATGACTGCGAATTCACCAGGCCTTCCTGAGATTGGGAAGTGGCATGGTACTGGTGATGGAAGGAATCCCAAACAACCGCCTGGCAGATATAAAACCTTATGAATAATGGGATATTTGCCATATCAACAGGTGATCGCCGGATTTCTGAACCATCAACAGTATGAAGCATGTGGCGAAGGAATGCGACGCGAGTTGGATGCTGGATTTAGATTTGAATGATTCATGATGATTCCATGTTGCAAAGCAAACCACCTGCATTCTGAAAGTGAAAAATCAAAACCTTTGGAGGGCTACAAGTGTCAGGTTGACTGGTGAAACATGATGAACACATCACCGACTTAAAGGAAGCCATCACGCTATGACTTTCAAAATCCACTAGGCGGTTCCAGACTCTATATCATTTGAGGTGGGGTAAAGTTTTTACTGCCGTCACAGTTTCACTGGTGATGTCATATCCCAAAGGAACTCATTTACGCTTCTTGCATAAACACGTTTAATCACTGATTTTGTCACCAACACCTACGAAATTTGGATCTCATATTGGGCAACTTATTGGCAAGACGCATCGATCAGAAGAATGGACCTCTTAAAAACAAAACGTAGCCATGGACAGCATTTTTGGGGATCCGAGATACCAAACATACTTAGTACACATGAATATATATAACACTTCATGGATTTCCGTGAGTGTTGCATCCTAAAGCAAGACTTCACATCTTTTGCCAAGAGGCAGCCAATGCGATGACGCCTTCGGTCTCCATGGCAGTTCCAGCCATGTTCAAGGTCAAAAGCCTCAGTATACGAGTAATATCGAGTAATGATACAGATCAAGGATGGTCTAAACATCATGTCCAGGTCCAATGTTTCCCTACTTCGACTATTTGATGGAAATGTAGGTGTAACGGATGGTGCAGGTATTTTTTGCACACTCAAAATCGCGGGCATGCATTTTTCAAATTTGGGATTTACCCACTGCATTTCCCATTGGAGAGAAACAAAACCAGTAGTCAAAGCTTCAAAACAGGGACGATACATGCCGACACCATCTCCGGTGTCGAGGATTTCGGAATTTTTCTTCCTACCCCCGGAAGCCCTACTGAGTGACTACCAACTTGGTCCAGCATTCCAGGAATATTTCATCATCCTATAAAACTACAAATCGGCTATAGATTTAAATGATATTCATACAAGAATCATCCCCTTCCTCTCAAAAAAGCCAGCTAAGCAACGAAGAGCAAGCAGAAATGGCACGTGCGATACGTCGCAATGGTCGTGGCTCCACCATGTTATAAGCAATGGAAAGATTGTTCAAATTGTCAGCTCTCCTGAGTGGTGAACTCCCAGGCGCTCTGGATGCAACTTTGACGGCGAAGAGATCTTTGGAGCTGTACGAAGGGATGAAAAAATCATGACAAAATCAAGAAATAAAGAAATGGAATGAAAGGTGAATGGATCTGTATAACGGAGATGCTAAACCCAAGATATGTGTTTAGGTTCAAATGCCATTGAGTTGTCATGTCCTTCTGCTAGATCCAAATGGTAGGTTTGTTTGTCTCAAAGCTTTGCTTTTTGGGCTTACAGATCCCTGGCTATGGGAAGCCAACAGCACTTGACGAAAAGAGGTGCAACTCCACAAGACCCGACACAAAGTTCCTTCATCAAGTTTCTACATCAAACTGTTTGAACATGTTTATAGAAGATCACCTGTAATGCGGATCTATATATCAATCTACAGAGAAATAAATCGCCTTCTTACCATCATGTTTCATACAAACAAAAACCATGGTTCGGCTAATTGGATTAGAATCCTTTGATCCAACAACCAAAAACCATCTGATCCTCAACCTTGAACTTTGTCAAAACCAAGGTGCTGTAGAAGGTCACAAAGCTTGCCATGAATCAATTCTCCGCGGCAGGAGGTTTCTGCAATATCCTGCTGTGACACCCAGCTGGATGGCATGGCTGGTCCCACAATGGTGCTTACACTATTGTCTTTATGTCAGCCTCGGCCAATTTCCCAGTTCTTTTTGTCTTCGGCTGGGGCCAAATAGAAGCAACACACAGGCATTTCGGAAAGGAATGACAACTGTAGAACAAAGAACATAGTCTTGAAACGCTACTGCGTCAGTTTCATAATATGAACTAGGGCCAGGGTACTCAAAAACTATACGGTTTCCACTCCGGCGTCCATCTCAAAGAAGCTGCTTCGTCGTAGTTACTAGCATTCGGAAATTCAAATGATCTGTACCGGTTCATGCGGTAAATATCCAGTGTTTTTGCCATCCAAACTGGTGCAGGATTGCGTCTGCCAACAATATGACATTCCCATGACCCAATTAGTACTACAATATCAATCCATGCTACTCTCACAAATCCTTGCTTGACAAAGATCCACTTACTGCACTCAACAATTCAAGCTGAAACATCTGCTGGTAGGTACCACCCTCACATCTTTTGGTCGGGTTGCTAGAACGATGAAATTCAAAAAATAACATCCTTCCTGGTGGCTTGAGCCAATCATAACTCCATCTTTCATTCCAATTTCACTTGCAACCTTCCATCCTCATGGGCCAATTCACCCATACCAAAACCCCCGGTCCAAACGTTGCAACTTGCTACAAGCTGGAAGCAGGGTAGATATACCTTCAGAAGTTAAGGAATTGCTGGACCTCGGTTGCCCACGTGCACATCGTAACTAATGGAAGCTAAGGATCATGCAAAATCACAGAGATGTAAGTGGGACACATATATATATATATATACGTCTATAAACAAATACAATTGTATTATATACACAATACGCAAAAACAAGCAAAAATACGGGAAGAACAGCTACCGGCAGAAGTATGGCCAAAAAAAATGATGTTTGTTTTGTTTTGAAAATGACCTCAGGAAATCTATGGACTTACAAGTGGCTGAAGACTTAACACTCCCAAAGTGATCCCATGATATCGCCAATGAGAGCCCGACACATCCAGTGATGTCAAGAGGGAGTCCTTCTCCAAAAACTCCTTGGAGATTGTTTCGGATGAAAACTTGTTGGGAACAAATTGTGATGGAAACAATTGAGGTGTACCAAGAAAGAAGCACGAATAAGCGAGCTTTCTGAAATTGCGATCAATACCTGAACTTGACCTGAACTCCCTTCATCTCTCCCCTTGAACATATAGTTTACAACACGTAGAGGGTCTATTATTTCAAACAAAAAGTGAAGGAGGCAGTCCCTTCCGGGTTCTTTCCTACGTTGGATTCGACCATTGTTGCCCTCCTTGGATGTTGATGCCCATCCCTCATCATGAAGCTTCCTCATAGGTTCCTAAACAAAGGTGATGAACTCCTGAAGTAAGAGAGGTCACCTATCACAACAAGGATCATTGAGATGAAACCCCAAATGCCACTTCTGGAAAAAGAAAGACTATCAATTTCATTTTTAAAGCCTTTCTCAAAAAAGAAACCAAAAATAAACTGTCAATCATCTTCATGGTCAACTAGAAACTATAGTCATATCATTTAAGGGCAACAAAACAAAACCCTGCGTTTTCTCCGTGTTTTTTTGCCACCAGGGAACTGCTAAAGGTTTTCCAGCATCAACTCTCAAGGCTGTGCAACATAACTCCAAAGATGAAATCTTTCGTGAGGGATTTCGCGCCAAGGATAGTAGCAAGGCTTGGAGACCTCCCATCATGGTGAGGTCATGACTCATGTCTCATGACACAAGAAACACACATTCTTTTTTTGGAGTGACACAAACATCTGGGGATCCATTACATTCTTGTCTTGGTTTCTTGGATCTTTCTTTGGTTCATTACATTCTTGGTTCTTGAAGAAAGACTTGAAATGGTGTGCCTCCTTTTTTTTTAAGGGAAGGAACCTTAGGCATTAGGTAGTTTTTTCAGGCTTTTGGAGACTGAAATTCCTATCTTTTCCATGAGTTCAGTGTGAAGGAAAATCCCAAGCTATGGTAAAACAAGTGGTTCAAGTCACAGTTGGGTATCACAAGTTTGGATATGTTTTGGATCAAAAAGTACCCCCCCATCTTTCTTCATCTTTTTTTGGATGTAGTTTACGTACCAATCTTCAGGCAACCAACCCTGGAGACATGATTCACCTCCGTCGGGCTGGATGCCGAAACACACCCCCGCCTTCCGTGGTGACAGCATTGGGTCGCTGCCGTTTAGGTTCACCCAGGGACAAGTGCTCCAACCTTGGCAGGTCATTTGAGGTTGAGGGACCCCAAACGCACCCCCCCCCCAGAAATTTCAGGGTTTGATAAGGCCTTAATTCAGGGAAACCAATGGTTTTTTTGAGAATAGTGAATCTAGGTAAAGATCTTTCAAAAGGAAAAAAAAAAACCATAACAACAATCAAACAACATGTGGATGTTTCCGAAAATAGTGGTACCCAAAAATCATCCATTTTAATAGGGTTTGCCATTATAAATTATAAACCATCCATTTTTGGGTACCCCTAGTTTTGGAAACGCCCATGTCCCTGTTGGACCCCTCAGTAAGTGGATTTTGCCTCTGAAGAATTTGTATCTCAACTTTTGAAATCTTTTTGCCACATTCTGTTGACAGAAACAGCATGCAGTTCTACACAACTCGGAAGCATAGTGTAAAAAATATTGGAGCCCATTAATGGATACAAATGGTACCTATACATCTATCTTATACAATCTACTGCTTTTATATGCTGCCCCCCCTTCCGAGTCCGTTGGCGATTCGTTCGTTTTGTCTGCCAGCATCCAGCTAACCTGCACGCCAAGCATCGTCTCATTGGATTCCAATTCGCTATGTGCAATCTCTTTGACGCCTGCGGGACCTGAGTCGGCCGACTTCAGGGAGTCGGATGAATCGGGCAGCAGGTCGGTACCTCTGGCAGCTGCCGGTACCTAGATGTTGCCGACCAAAACAATTAGGTTTCAACACTGTCACTATAAAGGGGCTTTTTTGGAGCTGCCAGAGGTGCTTGGATAGTAATCTACTGTCCTTTTAATAGAAACGGTATTATTCGTTCAAAATGCATTCAAAAATATATCTAAAACATATTGATTCGTGGAGGGCAGGCATGAAACGGGCGGCTGGATACTTAAGCATTAAGCCGTCTAAATTGGTGACACTAGGAAGGAGCACTGGGCACCCGGGTGTTTTTTTTGGAGTGGCTTCAAGTGGCTTACTGGATGGCATCACAAAGAGAAATGCAAGGCTACCAAGTCTTCATACGACTGCACCAAGGAGAAGGAATTCCGTGTTTGAGCATACGGCACGTCTGACTTTAACCAATTCTTGTGGGGACCCTTTCTTGGTTATGCAATCATATACTGTAACCTACCAAGACTTCCCGGGAACCCCATGGACACGGTCCAAACCACTCCGCTGAAACTGCCAAGCCGCCAAGGATATTTCCAGCCAGAAGCAAACTCTTCAACTCGGGTAGAGAATGGATGAGGCTTGCAATAGCAGCAGCTGCATTGTCACCCAGTTGATTGTTACCTGGGTTACATCAGCTGGTCATCCACTTGGATCTCTCTGTTCCAAGGTTTGCAACGTGGATTAATGATGCACTTGTCATGTATAATTGGAACTTGGCTTTATGAGTGATTTTTCAGATTGCCCCCTGCTACCATTGAAGATAAAACTCAGATCATTTCCAAGAAACTGAGATCAATCTTGGTCACGCTTCTCCCTTTCAGCTGCCTGGACAAATGATGCCAGGCTCAAATTGCAGTGGCACTGGCTTTTCAGAAACAAAATTGGAGAGAGAGAGAGAGAGAGAGTATGTAGGCATCTCCCATCTGTCACAATCAACTTCAACAACTTTGGTATGAGTAGAATCTTTCATTGTATCTTCAAGCTCGAACAAATCTGTGAAAGTATTCACATGTTCTTTTTGAGCTAACAAAAATGACATAAAAAGACGTTCATTCAATCTGCATCTTTTACGGCCACTTAAAGGACCAGGTGGCAGTGCCAAACAGGAGGCAGCAGCAGCTCCAAACCGCAGCGAACGGAAGGACAGGCGATCCTGGAGGTCAATTCACTCCGTGGGGGGCAAACGCCAACCCTTGGAAGAAATGAACGGCGGGTTTCACCTACAAATTTACCCATGTTTTTCTTTTAAAGGAACATGATCTGAACCAAACTTCCAAACCTCTATTCTTATGATGTTCCATGTGACATCTTCAGGGGTGAAATCAAAACTCAACCTCAATTTCCAGACTTGAAATGTTTTGTTGATCTGTTGTGTCGGCCCCGGGTGGGCCTTGTTTTAATTTACATAGCTTTCATCACACTGTTTTTAGTAATCTTATGATATACTGGTGGGTTCACCTGCCATCACCTGCCATGCATCCCTCCGGCCCGCCTCAGAACTCCATGACTTCGTCGGACGCCTATGAGGCGTCCCAAGGGGGTAAAGTTGCGAGTGGTTTCCCCGGGTGTTCAGTTGCTGCAAATTGCATTGCATGCTATTTTTTTGGTGTAGTTACATAACATGTGTTGCGGCAGGGTATTTTCATGTGCTTGTTAATAATATGCATGCAGCATGTGGACAAACAACATTATGATAAATATGCTATAATATGATATAATATGTACATCTACACTAATATCTCGCTCGGTGCATTACCTTTGGAAGGTCTTTGCATCCTATTTTTGTGGGTTTGCCCAGCTGTAGGTGGGCGGAAACCTCCCTGATGGATGGTGACATGACAACAAAACAAGTGCATTCCAGCATATGCAAAGAACACATATTGGAAATGTTTGTACCAACTATATTATACTAAGACTTGCTATACTTATACTTCTATCAAAGAAATCACCAACAGGACCCACTGAACGGACCCCCCAACCTGAGTATCTAATAGCTCTAGGAACTTACTTAGGGGTCCGTTGGTAAGGTCCCATTCAATTTTTGATGGATTCTAGTGAGTCTAAAAAAATCCAATGCTGAGTCAGGCGATGGCTTAAATCCAGTTGAAATATGAGTCAAACGATGAAAATCCACGAACATAACAGACTCCTCAAAATTGGAAGCATATGAAAAAAAAACAACACGTTTGAAACCATCCATAGGTGTGTGGGTATGACATGCCTTCTTTCCCTCAACCCTTCACCAGGCAGACCTGGGTGTTGCAGGGGGTACGGAGGCGCTGGTGAGATGGCTGGTATTCGGTCGGCCTGCTGTCTTCGGAGGGCATCTGAGTGGGTGTGACCTTTTAATGCTTATTCATAGCCAGTAGGGATTCACAGTTTCCCTCCAAAAAGTTCAAGTTTTCAACCATTCAGGCAGTAAGAGTTCTTACTCCCATGTCATTTTTGAAAGGATTCTCTTCCTGAACTAAGAGGGTTGACTTCACCTGCCTTGTGATTGTAATTCACGATAAATTCATGAATGAATGACTTCACCTAGAATCTTGGATTCATCAACATCCACCATTTCCCAACCAGTTTCACCTTGAATTCTCACATTTTTCATAGGTATCTTCCCTCCAGTCTTCGGAAAGCCTTGAGTCAAAGAAGGTCTGTGGGCTGTCCTTTCCTGACTTTTCTTCGGTGCCGAGCTTGGCGGCGGCAAAGGCGCCGGATTTTGTGCCTTGAGGACCGGCCGGGCGGATGGGGTGGACAAAGCTTACCAGAGCAGTTGGGTAGGCCTATCCTCTGGTAAACTAACATAGCATGCTGGAAAATCACCATTTTCAATCCGAAACACCGCTTCAATCCGGGTCCATTTTTTCCAGCCAGCTATGTTAGTTTACCGGGTTGGTTTTTTGTTTCCTTTTTCAGTCTTGTTGAAGGAGAGTTGAGACTTGAGGGGCAGGGGTGCCCCTAATGTCACAGACTCGACTCGAAAAACATATGGGATGCTGGGCCAAAATCAACTTGTCGAAAACAAAAAAAAACGGCTTTTTGGGAGCAACGTCAAAGGTTTCTCCATTCAAATCAGCACTCATTGTTCGACTCCGACTCTGACTGGCATCTTTTCGTTTGCAGTGTGAGAAACACATGATATCCTACCCTGGTTCCAGCCATGTTAACCTGGACCTTCCAGTCAAATATGCAAACAGCTCTGGAATCGCATACCCTTTATCAAGACAGCCTATACGTTTTTTCAAAATTGATGATACAACTAATTTCAATATACATACATATATATGGTACCCCCCCCCC